>SKCR01046013.1:0-41583 GCA_019454045.1 Zanthoxylum bungeanum | reverse complement strand
TGTTGATTTAAATATCGAATCGAAGGGCATAAATTGCAATATAATAATCAAACTTACTGAGTTTTTTTTCTCTTCATTGATTTTCGAATCATGTCGAAATGATTTTTTCTAAAATGGTGCGAATAGAAGACACTCACTCACTCATTTACAAAAGCTTAACATTTGTAAATTTGCATGAATTAATACATTAATTTTCCAATTTCCTGCTAATTTTAATACATATGCTATGTAAGACAAGTGTAAATTTGCATGAATTAATACATTAATTTTCCAATTTTCCTGCAAATTTTAAATTTGGAAGGTTTGTACTTTTCTTTTTGATGCAAAGTTAGTTAGGTTTATTTTAGCCAATTAATGTTATCTACAGGTCACTATACAATTGCTAACCTAAAATACAGAAATATGAAGCAAGTGGTGTATATTTTCTACAAGACGACAATAAAAGACCCTCCAAATTTTGGAGAAAAATGGGAATGCATGAGCTAAAACTAATTAAATGGTCAGGTCCATTCATAAGGAATATTTGCTTTGTTAGGAAATTTCAATTTAATGTTTTTTTCTTTTTCTTGTTTGATGGATGAAAACTTCACACTTTGTAATGAGTGGCGGAGAGCAACTAAGATCAAGGAGTGCCCAGGCCATATAGAATTTAAAATTTTAAGCTTCTAAAATTTAGAATTTTTTTTTTCTTCCTATATTAGTGTTTTTATGATTTTGCCCTCGTAGATCTGATATATATATGTTATTATTTAGCTCTCCCCCATGCACGGGTCCATATTCTATTGCGTTTATTAATTAATTATATTGCTTAATTTGTATCTTAACGACTAGAACTTGGTCTTGATGATGCATCAAGTCTTTACAAATTCTTATTGATTATATATAGAAGTAATAAGACTCCAAAGATTCTAGTTGGACTGTAGCTCTTATATTTACAAAGTCTAAAAAAATATCAAGGAGAAAGAGAAATAGTGGAGGGAGGTTCATATTTATTATCACGAAAGACAACAAAGACGACAAGTCTTGAAATTTATAAAATGGTATAATTTCCACCTCATAAACTCAATATGTCATGTATAAATATTATAGGTAGAATTCCAAAAATGGTTTAAATTATTGGGATTCTTTCAATTTAGTATAAGTATAAATTATCCTTCTTATTTAGTCCACCTACATATAAAAAAATATAAATATACATGATAAAATAATGTTATTATAAGATTGTCACAAAAAAAATTGAAAAAAAAAAGAGGTCTTTAAAGTATTGATGATGGTCTTGTTGGAGGACTCGGTTTTTCCATTAGCTTGGGGAAAGCGTGGAGTCGAGAAGATGAGTTTGATTCCCAGTTCCTACAGAAGTCTTTGAAGCGATGACTAGTGAATTGTGAGCCGTTATCGATGACTATCTCTCTTGACATCCCGAATTAACAAATGGTGTTCTTCCAAAAGAAGGTTTGAACTTCTCAGCTTTAATCCACTTGGAGTAATAATCTGTGAGTGCAAGCATGTAGACTCGCTGGCCCGGGGCCATCCAAAGCTTGCCTATGATGTCCATTCCCCACTTCATGAATGACTGCGGGGAGATGATGAGGTTGAGCTTCTCCGGTGGTAAATAGGCAATTGGGCGAACCTTTGGTATTTGTCACATCATTGAGCGAAGTCTGTTGGGTCACCTCGCATGGTAGGCTTATAGTATCATGTCGTGTGGGCTCGGTGATTACGCCCAAAAAGTACTTGCGGTTATCGCAGTATAGTTGGGGTGTTAATTTCTCAAAGAGATGGTTATAAGAAACTAATTCACTTAAAAAAATTACCAACAATAACTTAATTAAAAAGAATGATTGAATTGGTAATGTAAATTAAAGATTATGAAAAATACTTAAAAGTTATTAGTAGAGAGAAGCACCAAAACGTCAGGAATCCCCTTGTATCAAATTCCTATATTTAGTAGTTGATTCCTTTTATTACTAAATTGAAGGTTTCACATCCCAAACCAACAATCGGAAGATATTTCAATTCAAACATATTAAATTCTAAGGTAACTGGTGAATTATTTTCTCTATGTTAACAACAAACAATGTTATAGTTATGACTTATCTAACGTTGACAATATACCCAAATGCAATACTGCAGCAAAAGATTAACTCATAAAATAGTATTACTAGTCACAACTGGGTTCCCCAATCACACATAGAAGAAGCATGGCTATTCCTATATGCAAATTGGTAAAACACAATCTCAGATTCATTATAATCACAAGATTATAGAGAATAATAAATCATCAATTTTATTAAACGTTGAAGAGTATTAATGAATCAAAAACATGAATATAAGAATTTAATTATAAGAGTTCATCCTTAACTTTGCCTAGGAGATTAGTTCTCCATATAAATGAGAGACACAGTCTGGATAGATCGGAGAGACATCCTGTCTGGCCTGAAGCTTCTTCGTTCTTCTCTCTCAAAAATGTGATTTCAACTGTCAGTTGTATATTTATTCTTCTATTTTTAGGGTTTTGGATGAGCTTAGGTATATATAGGGAAGTCTCGAAGTCATTATGTGTATAAAACACGACTAAAATAAGTTTATGGGATTTGTCGTGGCGTCGAAAAGTGGCACCGCGACACCGATCTCTCAGGCAAACAGTATGTAAGCAAACAGAAGCAGCGTCGCGACGCCAGAAAGTGGGCGTCGCAACGCCAATTGAATTTTCTGGAGTTTTGTTTTCTTCGTTTCCACTCTTCTCGCGTGCTTCCGATGTATCCGTAAGGTCCCAAAACACGTATAATTGCTCCAATATCCATGTTTCATTGCTTCATAATAATAAAACATAAAATAAACTACAATAAGATTAAATACTTGATAATTGAGCCGAATTAGTGATGTTAAAAATATATTTTCATGCACTTATCACAACTCCAACCAGCTTATTGCTAGTTCCTAGCAATTCAAGCGTAAAAAGAAAATAAGAACTAAACTAAAATAAACAAGAAAAACTATCTAATCCATTTTCGTAGGGATCACGATTGTATTTAACGTATGCAATAAACATTTAAACCTTTAGGTGGCCCTAGTGGATGAGTTATAGTTTCGTGAGAGCTTACAGCGAAGATACCTACAAACGTCATTCAAAACATGTGCAATCATGTAAAAATAACAAAATGAAATAGTCACAATAGTTACACATATTATTGTCCTCAAAGAATGTTTAATAATGAAATCAGATTACTTTCAAAGTACTCAAAGCAACTCAAATCCAAGTTCTTGAATAAATCTTATAAACCAGACTCACAGTGTGTGGTGTGTAAAGGTTCATTCATAACTTGACTCATAGGTAAGCCAACTCAATGATTTTGTTTAAAAATTGGGATCTGATGGGTCAAACCAACCTAGATATCTCAAATGTGCTGTATAATTGTTTTTTTTTTTCTCAATATGATATGATTTTTTTCTTTCTTTTTATTCTTTCAAAATCTTTTCCTTTTTTCTTTAACATACATACCCTTTAAGGTATCATTTCTCCTCATGGTGTTTCTAACACTCGTCCATGGGTAGCTTCACGCTTATCAGTTATAGGTGGTTTAATTTCTTCTTTTATTTTTCTCTTCTTTTTTTCTGTTTTTTTAACCATATCATACATCATAAAACTATCAAATCAAGATAGACATCTAAGTAAATGGACATCATCGACATGTAATTTCTTCAACTAGTCACTTTGCCAACTACCTAGGTCCTTACTGTTAAAAATCTATAGTTAAGTGCTTACGAGTCTAACCTAGATCCACTACTCAAGGCATCAGATAAAAGTACATTAAAGAACTTATCGTTTCTAAGATTTTATCCTAAAGCAAACAATACTTATCATTGGACTTATGCTTTACTATTAAGGACTAAAAACTAACAATTTTTTTTATAACATGTATTATCACTACATGCATACACCCCACACTTAAAACTTGCATTGTCCTCAATGTAAGATAAATATAAAGAAAAAAGGAGACATTACTAGACATGGAGTTGATCACGCTCCTACTGGTGAGACTTTGGTTATGTGAGCTGCGTGTGTTGCAGTAACACCTGCGTGAATACTCATGTAAATAATAAACATACAATTAGCACCCAATAAAATAAAACTAAAGTAAAGAAAATAAAAAATAAAATAAAGTAAAATAAATACAGATGCAAAGGTTGTCTCCCCTCTAACGCTAAGTTTAACGTCTTCAGCCAGATGTAATCACCTAAGTAGTCATGGTGGCTTCCATGTAGCGGACAAAGTAGTCTCATGTTCTTTATTCTTTGGTAGACATTAATGATTAAGACTTGAAAAAGAATTTATGGCTGGCTATGGCAGTTTATCCATGGATCCCCCCAGGGTCTATTGATGGTTGAGATTTTAGGCTTCATATAAGGAAAAAATGACTCAACCTTCTTTTTAAACTTTCCAGGGATCATCTTCAAGTGAGCACTAACTCTCCGAATTCTCTTTTTACGGTTCTTTGGGATCAGTTCGAGTTCGGAAGGGTTAGAATCATGTTGTGCAGAGGCTGTTTCTGGTAAGATTGTGTCTATCAGGTATGTGTACTAACACTCATCATCATCTCGTGGTTGTTTCTCAACATGAAAAATATTCACTTCTAGTATCATATTCCTAAATGATATCTTCGTGAGACCGTTCCTGCAATTGATAAGGGCATTAGCTGTAGCAAGAAAAGGTCTACCTAAGATAAGTGAAATTTTTGACTCAGTGTTAACCACAAATTAAATATCTAAAATCAGGAAATCATTATGATAGAGTGATCAGCTAACTGTAAAACCACTGATGTAGGGTTAATCTCTCCAAGTCCTAGCTCCATATATAGAATATGACATGAGATTAACACTAACACGTAAATCTAATAAAGCTTGACCAAATTTATATGTGTCAAGTAATAGTGGAGCATCCTGGATCCTTGTATTTTGGTGGGGCCCTCTGGTCAATCACTGCACCGGCTTATTCTGTTAAGAATATAATATTCTTCACATGATGCTTTCTCTTCATGGTGCATAGATCCTTCAAAACCTTCGCATATTTGGGAACCTGTTTGATCACATGAAACAGAGGAAAATTAATATTTACTTGCTTTAAATGTTCTAGGATCTCACCATTAGGGTCTGTAGCTTTCGCAGTAGGCCTAAGAGCTTGAGGGAAATGTACTTTAACTGGGCTCTGTGTCTATTGTTCTTCATGAGGAATATTGATACTAATATCTTTGGGGTCACATATAATTTTGGAGGTGTCCTACAAACCTACCTCTTTACCACTCATAGTGATTATGACATTAACACATTTTACATTGGATGCTTCATGATTAGCCTGTACCATGTTTTGCCCTTGAGGATTTGGTTGAGCTTGAGATGAAAATTTTCCTTGTTCTTGCACACTCAGGACATTAGTCAACTTAGAGACTTGACTCTTTATCTCCTTATTGTCTTCAACCATCTAAGCTATCAGTGACTCAAACCTTTGATTAGTTTGGCTCTGGGCATCTATAAATGCATGCACAATGTCATTTAAGTAATTTCTATGAATGGTAGGTGTGTGATATTGGGGGCCACTGTAACATTTAGGTTGTGGTGTCTGACTAGGCTGATGAAACTCATGTTTCCAACTAAAATTGGGATGGTTCCTCCAACTCAGATTATAAGTATATGAATAAGGCATATATGGCTTCTTGTACATCCCTAAGAAATTGCACTGTTCCTTATATGTTTCCATCGTCTCACCATATAAAGGACACTCTTAGGTTAGATGGCCAATCCCCTTACACATAAAACATGCCCCTTGAGGTTCTGACTGGGCTACCGCATGCACAGTTTTGCTATTTTGGCTTTTAAAGCTCTTATCTCTCTAGTCAATAGCTCAACCAGTGCTCTAAGACTATCCTCTTCCCTAAAGTGGTGTATGCCTCCGCCAGAAGGGGTGGAACATGTCTTATCAGTGCTATCCAATGCATTAGGTCCAGTTCAAGTGTGAGATTTTTTGGCTAGGTCATTTAAGTACTCTAATGCCACATCATGGTCCTTTCGGATAAATTCACAATTGAACATTGTCTCAAAGAATTGGCGCTCCCTAGAGATTAGACCGTCATAAAAGTAACTCACTAAACCATAACTCTCATACCCATGGTTAGGACAACCAGCTAACATCTCTTTAAACCTCTCTAAAGTTTGATGAAGGATTTCATAGTCTTTTGGGAGAAGGTAGAGATATGTCTTTTCAAGGCATTAGTCTTATGGTATGGGAAGTATTTATTAGAGAATGCATGTGACATCTCACCCCATGATCCTATCGAACAAGGTCTTAAAGAGAACAACTAGCTTTTAGCTCTATCCTTCAGGGAAAAAGGGAAGAACTTAAGTCTAATTGTGTCTATAGTCCGGAATCAGTCATGAAAAGTTGCTACAACCTTTTTCAAATTCCCTAATGTGCGCATAATGGTTCTCATTCTTTAGACCATGAAAAATTTGGAGATATTGTATCATTCCAGGTTTAAAGTCTATATATGGCACATTAGGAGAAAACATTATGCATGATGGTGTAGCTGTGCGTGCGAGTGGGATGGAGGCACTCCTCAAAAGTTCTAATGGGTGGTCTCTTGTAATCACACATGTTGTGTGTGCTAGATGTAGATGGTGTAGCGAAAAGATTGTCAAATAGACTTTCTGAATCTCAATCTGAATCTTCCTCTTTAGTTATAACAAATCTACCAACCGATCCCTAAGTCTAGGCATGCACTTAAACACAAATAATACGAGAAACAGAAATAAAAAACACTAAAAATAAGAATTTAAACTAAAACTAAAAATAAAACTGAAATAAAAAAAATAAATAAAGATGGAACGAAGTTACCGTTTTGTTGTTGACTAAGCAAACCTGCTCCTTTAGATTGTAAACCGTCTCCCCGACAATGACGCCAAAATTTGATTAAGCCCAAAAAGTACTTGCTGTTATCGCAATACAGTTGAGGTGTCGATTCCTCAAAGAGATAGTTACAATGAATTAATTCACTTAAATAAAATATCAGCAATAACTTAATTAAAGGGAATGATTGAATTGGTAATGTAAATTAAAGATTACGAAAATACTTAAAAGTTATCAGTAGAGAAGTAGCAAAGCATCGAGAATCCTTCTTGTATCAAATTCCTATATTTAGTAGTTGATTCTTTTTATTACTCAATTGAAGGTTTCACATATCAAACCAACAATCGGAAGATATTTCAGTTCAAAACATATTAAATTCTAAGGTAACTGGTGAATTGCTTTCTCTATGTTTACAGCACACAATATTATCGTTATGACATATCTAACGTCGACAATATACCCACAGGTAATTCTTCAGTAGAGGATTAAATCATAAAACCACATTACCAGTCATAACTGGGTTCCCTAATCACACAAAGAAGAAGCATGACTATTCCTATATGTAAATTGGTAAAACACAATCTCCGATTCATTATAATCACAAGATAATAGAGAATAACAAATCATCAATTATATTAAACGTTAAAGAGTATTCATGAATAGAAAATTGTGAATATAAGAACTTAATTACAAGAGTTCATCCTTAGCTTTGCTTAGAAGATTAGTTCTCCATATAGAGAAGAGACACAACCTGGATAGATCGGAGAGACATCCTGTCTGGCCTGAAGCTTCTTCATTATTCTCTCTTAAAAATGTGATTACAACTCTTAGTTGTATATTTCTTCTCTTTTTAGGGTTTTGGACGAGCTTATGTATATATAGGGAAGTCCCGGAGTCCTTATGCGCATAAAACACTACTAAACTACGTTTCTGGGATATTTTGTGGCGCCGCGGCACCGAAAAGTGGTACCACGGTGCCAAACTCTTGGTCAAACAGTATGTAAGCGAACTGGAGCGACGTCGCAACACCAGTTGAATTTTCTTGAGTTGTCTTTTCTTCATTTCCGCTCTTCCAGAATACTTCTGATTTGTCCGTAACGTCCCAAAACACGTACAATTACTCCAATATCCATGTTTCATTGCTTCCTAATAATAAAACATAAAATAAACTAAAATTAAAATTAAATACTTGATAATCGAGCTGAATTAGTGATGTTCAAAGTACATTTTCATGCACTTATCACTCGACACACCAAGCTTATTCCTTCAGAATGGTTTTCGCATTCTCCTTCATACAACTCAATTAGCACATATTGGGCTCCCTCAGGAGTAACGCACTTGAGGTAGGGCCCAAAATATGATCTTTTCAGAAGTTGGTCATCATACAAAGTAAACTTTGTAGTTTGGTGTTGGATCTTTCGAGCTTCAACCTTATCATTTCAGAGTGAACCTTCTTTCAAATACTTGACCAATAGAGTCATCTAAGAATTCGCTGAGTTGACCGAGGCAACATCTTTGGATTCTTCTTTCCAGATGGCTGGCCACTACAAATAAACCATGAGGATAAATTGAGATTTGTCCCCTTGCATAACTGAGCTGAGAGTGGCTAGGGTATCCACATGTGAGTTTTCAACCCTAGAAACCTGTGAGATTATGAACTCCTCGAATGTTGCCTAGAGCATATTCACCTTTGATAAGTATGAGGCCATTTGTGAGTCTCTTACTTGATACGACTCTTGGAGTTGGTTGATGATAAGTTGAGAATTTGATTGAACCTCAATCTTCATGACTTCAAGATCCTTGACCAAGGTTAGTGATTGAGACTAAAAGTACATATTTATTAAGAGAATAATATATCATTTTACACTTGTGGTTTCATTAATCCCCTTAATTTAGCATAATTGTTAGATAATAATTATATTTATTTTAATTGTGATTTTTATATTTTATGTAGGTGAAGTAATATTTTGGGTGCATATCTAGAAAAATGGATTTGACATTTAGGCCGAAAATTTAATAGGCGTTCTAACAGTGTATAACCTCGGAAATTTCAGCCATGCGCAATATTCGTATTTTGGCCATTACTTTTTACTCTGATATTGGATTGAAGTGATTTCAGTGCCAGATGAAAGAAGACTCAGATATATACAACTGTAATGTTCACAATGGTTTCTAATTCTGAAGTTTTCAAGACCGAAATTGATGGAGAATCTAAAATATGTTAAATATCAAATCTTAAAAAAAGAAAAATAAAATATTTGTCAATTTCTCCACCAAACATGTTCGGTGGAGTGTTTGGTGGAGAAATTGGCGGAAGCGTTTTCTTTACATATAAATTGAAGAGTTTTGAATTTATTTTCTTCATACTTTCTTTGATTTCTTCTTAAGGAACTGTAGATTGTATCTTGTTTGTTTAAATTCTTGGAATGTCTTTTAATTTTAATAATAAAATTATTTGTATTTTTAATTACATTATGAGTAGTTAATTATTTTCTACTAGAGGAATGGATAAAACTTTTATTATTTAAATTTAGATTAATCTCACTTATATTATAATATATAAATAGTAATGAATAATAATTTATTGAGATATGGATTAATTATTGATAAATATTTCTACCGCCTATATGACTAGTTTTATACTATTTTGGCATAATTGAGTACCTAACTGAACTTGTTATAGATAAAAATTATCACCGCTTTTATGATTGATTTTATATTTTTGACATATTTAGTACCTTGACATAATTAATTATCGACATAAATGGCTACCGTCTTTATGACCAGTTTTATATATTTTGTCATAGTTATTTCCGAAGATAAATTAATTGTGTTATAATGATAATTTATATATTAAAAAAGTGAGATTTCTAATTATGAAATATTAAAAGTGGATCATATTATCCCCATCATTTTATTTTATTGTTGTCATCTAATTCGAATTCTCCAACAACTTCAAATCAATCAAATCTTTTTTTTTTCTTGTCATTAAAATTATTGTTTTAACCATACTAAATCTATTCCCTGTGAATCGACCCCAGACTTACCAGATTATTTTATTACTTTGACACTCTTATACTTTGGAGTAAAGAACCATTTTTTGAGCGTTTTAGTTATACTTGCAATTAATGCATCATAATCAGCTTTGTTATTGGTGACTTTGAAGTCACACTTGACTGCTTGTTGCAGCGTCTCTCATTCAAGTGAGGTGAAAAAAAGTCCCAATCTGCATCCTTATTTGTTGCTTAAACCATCTACTGTGAGTTTTTAAGTTGCTGTCGACTGGACATATTGGATTTCTATATCGACTTGAGTTTGTGGCTGAGGGAGAAGTCAACCATAAAGTCTGCTAGCGCCTGAGATTTTATTACGGTTCGAAACTGGTAAGTTTTATCATGCTCACCTAGCTTCATGAACTAAACTCCTAAATTCTGGAGAATGATGTAACCGATGCTTGAACCTTTATTTTAATTGCTAATTTTTTTATGAAGTCTTATTGATTTATTTATATTCTTTTGAGTTTAATGCTTCTTGATTGTTGGCCACAATTGAAGATGATGAATGTTTAGAATCTATCGCTCGAGAGAGGGGATTTTGAATAGATCTAGAGAATATGACCTAGGATTTTATAGAGTTCGAGAGAATCTGTAGTCCTTTGAAGTCATTAACATAGAATCAAAAAGCGTAATGAGTTGTTAACTATTGGATTTTTATAGAGATATCGAAGTCTGTAGTTGATGATATTTTCACTGATGCTCGAGAGAGGGAGTGGATATTTGCGGAATCTTGACTTATAAATAATATAACTGAACAAAGATTAATTGGCATAGCAAATACATAGGCGACAACTAGGTGAAATCAGGATCCAGAATCTCTATCGTATTAGTTCCTCCGATTTTATTATTTTTATATTTTATTTATTTAATTAAAATCTTTATTATTTATTTTTTAAATAAAATTAGGGTTATAAATTGTAGTACTTAGTGTGAATTAACGCAATCCATGTGGGTTCGACACTCTAAAATCATTTATACTAAAACTTGACACTGTACACTTACGGTACGATATAATAATATCAAAACAAGTTTTTGACACCGTTCCGGGGATATTTTTATATCATACCACAAGTGTACGGTGTCAAGTTTTAGTATAAATGAGTTTAGAGTGTCGAACCCACATGGATTGCGTTAACTCGCACTAAGTACTACAATTTATAACCCTAACTTTATTTAAAAAATAAATCATAAAGATTTTAATTAAATAAATAAAATATAAAAATAATAAAATAGGAGGAACTAATACGATAGAGATTCTGGATCCTGATTTCACCTAGCCGTCGCCTATGTATTTGTTATGCCAATTAATCTTTGTTCAGTTATATTATTTATAAGTCAGGATTCCGTAAATATCCACTCCCTCTCTCGAGCATCAGTGAAAATATCATCAACTACACACTTCGATATCTCCATAAAAATCCAATAGTTAACAACTCATTACGCTTTGTGATACTATGTTAACGACTTCAAAGGACTACAGATTCTCTCGAACTCTATAAAATCCTAGGTTATATTCTCTAGATCTATTTAAAATCCCCTCTCTCGAGTGATAGATTCTAAACATTCACCATCTTCAATTTTGGCCAACAATTAAGAAGCATTAAACTCAAAAGAATATAAATAAATCAATAAAACTTCATAACAAAATTAGCAATTAAAATAAAGGTTCAAGAATCAGTTATATCATTCTCCAGAATTAAGGAGTTTAGTTCATGACAATAGATAAAAACAATAAGAACAAGGTCATGAATCTAATGGAAATCATTAGAGTTCTAAGAAAGAAATAAGATGATAAAACCCGAATTGAATCTCTTCCTCTTCGGACGTCACCTCCTTTGTCTCCTCTTGTTGCTCTTCAATCTTCCTCATTGGATCTCTCTAAAATATGTGTTTCCGCGTTTTGTGCTGTGTATTAGCCTCCTCTTGAGTGTTGGACGAACTTTTATATTTATAGTGGAGGCTGGGAGTCATTGGGTATCTTAGAAAACCCTAAAAATTGAATCATGTAACTCTTAGGTTTTCTCCCCGCAGGCTGTAGCTCCAATAAATGGGCGCCTGGACACCTGCTTCTCTGGATTTTGTATGAAATTATGTCAGGCTTGAGGCGCCATGGCGCCATCTTTATTTCTTCAACAGGCCCATTGGCGCCAAGATTAATGATGACTTGGTGACGCCATGGCCCTTGAGCAATGATGGCGCCACCTGATATGGAATAGCAAGGTGCCATGGCGCCTTACTTTGGTTCATTCAATGGGCGCTTCAGTGCCTGATACATGGTGTGATATTGGGATGCCAGTGTAGTTTCTGGTGCTGAGCAACTTGTGTCCTATGCTCCCGTTTGATCCCCAAAGCACGTGTAATTATCCCAGGATCCATGTATTAATGCTCCTACAATTAAAACATAAAATAAAGTATAAATGGCATTTAATATTCGAAATTTAACAAAATAATAAGCTAAGGATGCCTGAATAAGTAGGTAAAAACCACACTTATCAACTGCCCACTAGACTAGCCTTCCGGAGAGCTTGGGTTTGTGGTGGATTTTTCTTATGGGATATGAGGTGTAGACTGTGATCAGATATCCTTGGAAGTATGGCTGTAGCTTTAAAGCTGTTGTTATCAAGGCTAATATCAATTTCTCCATTAACGTGTAGCGTGTCTCGGTGTCGAGTAAGACTCTGCTCATGTAGTAGACCGAGAGTTGTGTCTCATTTTCCTCTCACAATAAGACCGCTCTCACTACACGCCCAAGTAGATGTAGAGTCAATTGCAGTCGATTGTCTTAGAAAGGAATGACGGAGTGGTTAAGTATCTCTTAAGTTGTTCCAAGGCTTATTTGCAGGCCATGGTTCATTCAAAGTCATTTTCTTTTTTTGAAAGTGGAGAGGAACAAAAATCATTTGCCAATAGACTTGGAGATGAATCTATTTAGAGCGACCACTCTACCCGCCAGTCATATGACGTATTTAGGGCATGTGAGGGAGAGAAAGTTAATGATGGACTTGATTTGATCCGGGTTGGCCTCTATCTCTCACGGAGTGACCATGTAGCCTAGGAACTTGCAAGATGACACACCAAAAGCACAGTTGGTAGGATTCAATTTCATGCATACTTTTTCATTATGTTGAATGTCTGACTCAAGTGCTCTAAGTGTTGCTCGGATTTTAAAGACTTCACCAGCATATCGTCAATATATACCGCCATTATCTTCCCTATCTATTGGAAAAATATCTTGTTGATGGGGCACTGATATATAGCTTCCCCATTTTTAAGTCCAAATGGTAGTATTTTACAACAGTAGATTCCCATGTTAGTAATGAATACTATTTTCTCCTGATCATCAGGGTACATTAGGATTTGGTTGTAGCCTAAGTAGGCATCCATGATGATAACCATCGAATCTATGTGGGATAGAAGGAATGAGTCATTTAAGCATGCCTAGTTTATATCCGTAAAGTCGATGCAGACTCGTCACTTTCCATTCTTCTTCAGAATCACCACTACATTGGCAAGCCATTTGAGGTATTGGACTTTTTTTGATAGCTATATTCTCTAAAAGCTTTTAAACTTCTTCGTCGATGATTCATTTCTTTTATGGGGAAAATTTTCTTCCATTCTGCTTCACTGAATGGTAGTCTGGGACCACATGGATCTCGTGGGTCATCATCTCATGGTCAATCCTGGTCATGTCTTCATGCGACCATGTATAGCAGTCATGTCGCTCTTTTAGGAAGCGGATCAACTCGGTTCGTAGCTTTGGCTCAAGATGGGCTCCAATCTGGGATTTTTGGTCCGCCGGCTGAGGGTAGATATAAATATCATCGAGTTCACAATTGTTATGTTGATCCAGATTGACTGGACAAGACCTATTCTGTAATTGCTATGCTAAGGCTGGCTTGGCTTTCAAGGTTGTCTAGCAACTCATTGAGGCATTCTGATCTCTTCTTATCTCATAGACTCCTCATTTGGTAGGGAATTTAATCATATTATGGAAGGTTGATGAAACTACCCTCATGTCATGGATCCATGGGCAGCCTATGATCATGTTGTAAGTTGTGGGGCAGTACAAAACCAATTTTTTTTTCATCTTGTTAACTCATCCAACGTATACTGGGAGTGAGATCTCTCCTACTATAAATTTTAATCCCCACTAAAATCGATCAACACCGTCAACCATCAATTGATTCTACATAATTCTACGCCCATGTTTGTCAGAGTCGTGGTAAAGATTATGTTGGCTGAAGAATTGGTATCTACTAGTACTTGCTTAATTATAAAGTTAGCTACTTCTAAAGAGATTATCGGAATGTCGTGATGGGATGTTTTGGCTACGGTTTCTCTCTCATGTCGCTTGGCAGTCGAATAAAAGATGCTTCTTAATTCTGAATCATCGGAGATGAGGTTGAATGTGTTATCAATTGGTGGTGGTAGAGGGGGGGTCGTCTTCTTTCTCGCCCATTTCGTCTCTTCGGGTCTGGGTGCCCTTGCCCTTATCTGTGAACATGTTTCTAAGATAGTCTTTGTTCAATAACTCAAGCAATTCTAACCTCAAGGCTACACAATATGCAGTCAAGTGCCGATAGTCTTGGTGGAATTCGCATCACTTCGTCGTATCCTTTTTGGATGATCCATCTTTTAGGCCCTCTGGCTGTCATACTACGCCACTCATCTTCTTCAAAACGGAGATCAAGCTCCAGACGATACAATGAAATTATAGTCTGAGAGCCTCGGTTGGTTTGACGAGGACTACCATCTAGCCAAGTAGGCTGATGGTCTACGCTTAAAGTCTCTATTAAGATGATAATGCTCATTGGCCTGTAGGATTATCATATCTACTGGATACCGGACCCTATCATCAAAGTCTTTGGGTTGTTTGGGGAATTCTTGGTTTCTCCTCGTGGTGGAAGCTGGAGCCTTCGCGCTTCCTATTCCTTTTGTCTTCTTCCACCGAATCTCAAATCTGAGCTCAGGCCAGAGCCTGGTCCATGGTGTTGTACCAAAACTTTGTCAACTTATTGTAGAGCCCATTATCGGCGAGTAGACCATTGTAGAAGGATTCAATATCTATTGGTTGGTAGAGATCTGGTACAGAGATTCTTTTATTATTTAAGTGAGCTACATAGCTCCGTAGAGACTTTCTCTTTCACTGCTGGATGACATTGAGGTCGTCCGTGGTCTTCTCGAATTTGCAAGAGTTTACAAAGTATTCCACGAACTTGTTAACCAATTATTGGTATGATCTAATGGACCGGTAGGGGAGGTTGATGAATCAAGTAAATGTTGGGCTCGTCAGTATCTCTCTAAACCCTCTACATATTTCAGCCTCTATTATTGTGGTGCCAGAGCCGTAAACAACAAACTTATATTTATAGTGAACAACATAATCATCAGGGTTAGTAGATCCATCATATAGTCTCATGTCTAGAGGGCTGAACTTCCATGGTAGCTCCACAGAGGTGATGCACTGGTGAAAATGAGTATCCGAAATTATTCTGACCCGACTCTTTTTGGTGAATAGCCTCACCCAGGGTAGGCTGGAGAGTATCACATTTTTGAACTCTTTCATTTCCTTACGCATGTTAGGGGAAATCTGTTGTGTTGGGTCCACTAGCTAAAGGTCGGATGGGGGCTGGCGTCTCTATGGTGCTCAACTAGGGGTTAATCGTCGCCAGTTGCATCCTCGAAATCCCCTAAGAGATTGATTTGGATGACAGGGCCACTAGGTTGGCCGTGAACTTCTCGACAGTGACAGGTTGAAGCCATCTGCTCCAATTGTCTTTGACGGTTGGTGTTGGTGCTCCGTATTGTAAGGTTTTCTTCCTTCAGTGCTCGTAATCATTCTTGAAGAGCAACCAACTGACCAATCACGGAGTCTATGGTGTTCTCATTTCCAGAAAGCATGAATGGCAAGACAATCGTAGATTGAGAAAGTTTTACTTGTTATGAATCGTCGAAGTCCTACAGTGGATGCCAAATTATAGACGTCAAATTTCACATTCGACCTACAATCGACAATTCATATGACGTGGCACCGGCAATCCTGCAAAACAAAGATAAAGTGAGCGAGGAGCAACTACTAATCGGTGTGGTGGATGCCGTAGGCAGTCCTACGCTCAAGTCAGTGACGATGACAAGCGGAAAGAAATGGAAGAGCAAGGCAAATGATTACCTTGATCTTCATATATTGCCGTGAGGGTGATAGACGTAATGTATGCTTTAAGAACTTAAGTGTGAGAGCCAAATGTTGAATACCTCAATCCCTTGGATCCCCTCTCATTTTATAGGCTGTGAAATAGCCCCTTTAGTCGGTTCAGAATTCCTTGGAAGTGTCGTATTCCAAATCCATTTTGGAAAAGGTAATTAAATGGGGAATGAATTAAGAATGCCTAGATACTCGGGATTAAGGGTAATCCCTATTGTACTTGAATTATACTACCATTTTTATAGGTAATAGTTATTTTCCTTATTAAGAATGGATTAGTCATGTGTAGACAGACATACAATGTCTACTGGGATATTACATAACATGAGACTGTCGGCTGGGACAGTGACCAAGTAATGTTGGTTGGTGATTAAGTAACATGAGTAGGGTATGTTAGAGACCTGTCGTGTGGACTCTATTCATTCGAAGATGCATGATGGGCTCACGGACCTATAAACGAGCCTTGCAGCCAGAACCCTTTTCGATTGGCCTGTGTAATGGTTTAAATTGCTATTGAAGGCCAAAAATCATGCTTTGATACAAGTCTGACGTATGAGCCTGAATCATAATAACGTTTGAGTACTTGACTCAAATCTGATCCGTACACAAACTACCATACACCATCAGCTAGCTTCAAGACAAAAGTTAAATCATCATAAGTGCTTTTATCCAACTACTACTACTAAATTATTTGTAATTTTTGAATATTCTTTTACCACTTTAATCAGATCCACTTCTTTATTAGACTATCGGGCTTAAATGGCATTGTACAAATTATTTGTGCCCAACTTCGTACTCGCTCCGACACTATCCATTTTTCATCTCCCATGAAAATACATCACCATGAATAAGATACTAGGGTTAAAGATCTCACTCTTCCTAACCATAACCATATCAAGTATCATATTCAATTTAATTACTCACTCTTGTGAAAGTATCTCTTGTGAAATATGTTAATTAATGTCGTTATTGTTATTATTATATTTGAAAGAACGCTAACGTTAGTTGAGATTTTTGTAATTATACGAGTTCTTTATTCACTCACAACATCTCGAAGAATCGAACACAAAATTTACTTTATAGAATATGAATATATTGATTAAGTGAGCAAGCATTTATAGCTTTTGATAAAATTAATCATTTGTATCATTAATTTGACATGACAAATACAGTATATTGGAAGTTTCGGCTTCATTGATCATCACATGAATCCTGCTTGAAGAGAGAATTAAATTTATCATGACATTGTCTTGAGTAACAATAATATGTGTCCCATAAACTTGACTTGCAGTGCATGCTTTCGTGTGAAGCTTTCAATCATTCTCCTAATAACTACAAAGGATTTGGGACTATAATAATAAAAATAAATATAATTAATTAATTAAGAAAGGTTGCTTATCCACTGAACCTTTGAAATTAATTTAAATTTTATTTCTCTACTTTATGCTGTTGGAGTTTCCGAAGAGGTCTTTTTAGATCATTGTCGACATATATATTAACAGTCAATGGTAACGAATTTCACCTCGATCCGTATATAAGAAATCAATTATTGCTTAGTGGCTACGATTGGATCAAGTATATTTAGTATTATTTTGCTTAAACCATTACGTATGTTTTATCCATTTGAGAGTCATGTACACAGGAAGTGCCCTGCTATTAATGCTAGCCCTCTTCTTCTTTCAGCTTCATTTATGGCGTCTATACCATAAAATCTGGGATGACAAAAATTTTCCGCGGGCAAGAGAGTTCGGGAAGCTCGATATGTTAGAATCGGGTATAAGTATATTTTTTTTTTTATAGGTTAGATGGATCGGTTATAAGCATTGACATATCTGTATTAATAAAAGTAAATCTCCTTGTGATGGGCTCGTGGGGTTCGATTCATTAAGATCGAGTATGAGTATAATTTTCGTACTTATTGATTGAATGGATTAAGTATGTATATTAATGTCTCCCGTATCATGGCCCATTACCATCCCTAATAAATTCTTTTCTCAATAGGTGTGATGAACTATATGGATATTACACATTATTCATAAGTTCATAAACTACTTATGAAAATAAAGTTGAGATAGGAGATTCCAGTAAACTTTTTTTTTTAAATGATATTATAATATAACTTTACTTTTTTAAAAAAAAATTTATATTTGATTTTGAGTATGGAGAAACATTATCTTATTCCGAACATTATTATTTGTTTTGTAGGATCAAATATGTAAAATAAAACAAAATTCTTAACGTTTATAATGATTTGAAATACATTTCATTATCTGAAAAAATGTTCTCAATCATACTCTTAAAATTAATTAATAAGTATTCGAAACCGAATAAAGAAACTCTCCTTATTTCAATTAATTCCAAAAGATTAGACAAGAGAAAAACGACCTACAAACTTTCGCTAATATTAGAAAATATTATTAGGGCATCGAGTATTATTAAATACCCACTAAGATAGTCTTATCCTCAAAGATTCCAATTAATTTGTCACCATTCTCAGCTTGCTTAAAGAACTTTTAAGACAAGTACTTCATTATTCAAAATTGGGACCTGGGGTTGATAATATTGGTTGTGAAATGACACTAGATGACCTGGAAATAGTAGCAAATTAATTAGCAAATCCCACTTTAATTTAATTATAACTTTATATTTGAATTATTAAGATGTTGATTTTTAATTCAATATAAGATACTGTCATTATTATTGAAATGGGAGTTTCTTCATTTCACACGTGAATTTGTGAAATTTTCTTGCATAAAGGTCTTGATAATTGTCAAATATTTAATTAGTTATTAATATGTGTAGGGGATGAAGATCGGTAAGGTCATTGTCTTAGTAACTTATAATGAATTTTTAACCAAAATGAGGACAAATTTAGTTGCTAGTGGTACTATTAATTTAATGTACAACTTCCATATACATTTATCTCTCATTGTTATAATAATCGCAAATAGAAATTTCATATATATTGTTTGGTAATACAATCCAAAAATTTGTTGACTCGAACGAGTCTAAAACAGAGGTCTAAGGATGTGCACTCTAAATTAGTTTTAATTTTTTTTAGATCATATACTTGTATTTTAAAACTAAATTAACACGTCAAAATCAAGCTTCATTTTGTTATTTTTTAAAATAAACTTCTATTGTATTTCAGAACTAGAAATGATAATGAACATTTAACTACTCTCTTATTACAATTTATTGAGACATGATGAATTCGAAAATCTTTTTTTTTTGTATAAATAAATATTATACTATGGTGAATTTGTTTTATAAACGAAAATACCTATATAAAATGTATGTAGAGTGTAGACGATTACACTTTTTATTTATTTATTGACAAGTTTAGTTCATTACTCTAATGTTTTTAGCAAGACTTTGGTTCAAACATTAGATAATTGACAAAGAATGTTCGACTCAAATTTAACCCTAAAAGAGGAGACCATTTACCCATAAGAAAGAGACAAAGGAAGTTTCAGGAATTTGGTTTAATCTCACCATCAGTTTTTCGAAAATAATATTTGCTAAATCCTGATTCATGGAAAAAAAACCTGTGTATGATATTGATTGATAATAGAAAAAAGCAGATGTTAAATCTTTTCCCAGGATAACTAACACTTCCTTTTTTTTTAAAAAAAAAAAAAAAACTAACACGAAAAAGAAAAATCAAACATTCGTATATTGATATTTTATGATAAACGAAATCCTCATGCAAATGGCGTTAGGAAACTTGTGTACAAAATTTTGTTACATTTGTTATTCTATTATTACAATTTAATGTATGAATTTGTAACCATTGAAACCACCCTAAGATTTTATGTCACATTTGATAGCGATTTTATATGACACGCAAGCGCATATATCGTATCAGTAATTTGTTATTCTATTATTACAATTTTGTAACATTTGTTATTCTATTATTACAATTTAATGTATGAATTTGTAACCATTGAAACCACCCTAAGATTTTATGTCACATTTGATAGCGATTTTGTATGACACGCAAGCGCATATATCGTATCAGTAATATAAAAAGATATTGATTCCATAAGAAATTGTTATTATTGTGAAATACTAAATTGTCTCAAACCTAATCTTATTTAAACTAACAATTGTGAAAGTAAGGAGAATACAAAAGCTAATTAAATTAAATTAAACTAAAGCGATTAAAGATTAAATTTAAACAAGCGAAAGTAATGAGATGTGAAGAACCTAGAATTATAAATTCCCCAAAATATTCCCTTAAATATTTCTTTTCTTTTTTTAACTGATCAACTATGATGAATTGTTAACCTAAAACATGACATTATCTATAAGCCTATGTCCATGGTCAAGTAGAAATGCCGAATTTAGTACAATTACCTATATGTCTATGATAATTATCCTAAATCAAACTAATGGTTACACTGGTACCTGCAGATATATGTCCATCATGCATGAAAGATTCTATCATTTCAAATGAGACCGCGAACAATATTCTCTTTCAAAATGAGATCACAAGTTATCAATTCTTAAGGCCAAACCAAAATTTCTCTTGTCAAGTTCATTAGAGTTTATTACAACTATCCTATTGGTGATCAAGTAATAAAATGCATTAAGAATAGGGAATGATAAAAAAAATATGCATAGAAGGTCACAAATTAAAATAAGATATTCAATTAATAAAAGTTTATATTGGGTTTCATCGCAATCTTAGAACAAGATCTGGTTCATGACCAGGAATATAAACAAAATCATCATGTTCAATAATATAAACTAAAAAAAAAAAAAAACAAAACAAAGACAATAGGGGTAAAGAAAATGAATCATGAAAATCGTCAATCTTCAATTTTCTTCTCTTGATTCTTACTTGATATTCTTAATCTTAACTTGCATGTTATTTGTGTTTAGAGAGTGTTTCAACCTCAAAAAATGCTTATTTACATTCTCAAAAAAGGTATATGAAGTAATTTAGACCTTTTTCTTTAATATAAATATAAACTCGATTTTGACCATTACAACACCTTCAAATTCAAACTAGATTTTGACCAGAAGAAATTTGATTTAGTCTTAACTAAACTATAAAATTGAAGATATTTGAATTTTATTTCCAACTCCACTTAAATCACCTAAATTTGGACATCGTATGAGAAAATTATGACCAAAACTCGAAAAGTAGTACAAATTATTAAGTCACTGATGTAAGTCAAAAAATTTGTATTTTCACTAATTTTTACTCAATTCTTCGTATTATGCACTCTAAATAATGAAACAAGTAATATTATCACATTTAACACATTTAAAAATATAAAATAGAGGAAATCAGTAATAAATACACTTGAAAAATATACATTATATGTACTCATCAATATTTAGTGTCATTTCTCCCCTTAAATACTATAAAATGTCTTTAACACACCAATAATTTGACCTACTCTTAAATTCTCTCCAGTCTCCAAAATTCTCTTAAGTTCTTGAGTATTCTTAATGTAGTTTAGAAAAAAATTCAATTCATTAGAATAGAAAAGCGGTGCCTTTCTTGCTATTTCTATCTTATATCTTGGTAAATAAAAGTTATACAAAATTTTGAGTACCATAGAGAATGAGGCGAATCTATTTTTAAAAAGTTGCATAGAGAATGAGGCGAATCTATTTTTTCTTTAAAGTTAAAGATTCTATCAAAATTATACCCACCACTTTGGAGGACCTCATGATCCCAATCATGAATTCATTAATACTTAAATATGTTGTTCATTTAAATATTTATATAATTATTGATAACTAACATAAGTATTTTTCATCAAACATAAAATAATTTTGTCTCATTCTTTTTGGTGCTCAAGAATTTGAACATTGTCTGTTTTTAGGATACAATGCTAAGGAATAGTAAGAGAGACATCACTCTTTTATTTTGACAAACTGACTTAAACTTGAACTCCAACACTAAAAAACTCAAGAACACTGAAAAAAAAAACACTATAACAATCTAGAGTGATTTTGGAGGCTAGAGGAAATTTGAGAGAAGATCTCAAAACCTGATGTGTTGCAAGTGAGAATGAAACCATCCTTTTATAATATTAGAGCTGAGACAAGCTTGCTGCGCTTAAGCCTGAGTCAAGTGATTTCCAAAGTTTCTAAAAAAAATTGAGACAAACCACTAATTGCCACCATTAACAATTATATGTTATAAAGATTATAATTATCATTTTGGGTTACCACCATTAACCTTTAATATTGCTTGGGCTTATTATAGCAGAATCCTCACGCTTCTTCTCAAGATTATGACTGGAATATTGATAGTAACATAAACAATATAGCAGTGTAAGTAGAAAATAATATTGTGAAGTTAAACTGAAAAATAAAAAATGTAAAACTTGAGGCCTTTGTAGTATATAATATTTTAAAAATAGATTCGCCTCACTTGTACTTTAGAATGCTTATGAAGTCTGTTTCTAGGATATAATGGGGCTAAATATATTTGGCAAACCACTAATTTATTTCCAACAAACTATTAATATAATCGGGGGTTTTACCTATTCTGTTTAGACACGGATTGAGTAAATTGACGGCAAGATTTCCAATATTTCTAAAATTTTTGAGACAAACCACTAATTATCACCATTGATCATTATATGTTATAAAGATTATAATTATCATTTTGGGTTACCACCATTAACCTATAATATTGCTTGGGCTTATTATAGCAGAATCCTCACGCTTCTGCTCAAGATTATGACTGAAATATTGTTAGTAACATAAACGATATAGCTGTGTAAGTAGAAAATAATATTATGAATTTAAACTGAACAAAATACGAAAAAAAAAAAAAAAAAAAAAAAAAAAAAAAAAAAAAAAAAAAAAAAGAAGAAGATAAGATGTAAAACTTGAGGCCTTTGTAATATATAATATTCTTAAAATAGATTCGTCTCATATTATTTGTGCTTTAGGATGCTTATGAAGTATGTTTCTGAGAATATAATAAGGCGAAATATTTTTGACACACCATCAAATTATTTCCAGCAAACTATTGATGTATATGAATTCTTTGACGCAAAAACCAAACAAGACGTTGGCATGATGTCAAAATAAATTCAAGAGAATGATGTTGTATGTTATGTGTTCCTTGTATCTCTAAAGAAGAGGAATGCATCAAATTCGCAATCGATGTCATTATGTCACTACAAGATAATGGTCGAATAGAGATGGAAAATTCCGTAACTATTCCGTCGTTACGGAAAAATTCTGCCTTTATGTTGTTGGTCCCAAAAAAAAAAAAAAGTGATGGAAATATTACATCTGTCGCTAAAATTAACGACGGAAATTTTGTTTCTATTTAACAACAGAATAATTTTCATCGCTATTTAGTGATGAAATAAATTTTCATAGCCAAATAGAGACAGAATTTCCGTAGCTAATCCGTACTTATAAATTTTTTTTAAAAAAAATAAAATTTTAAAATTTTAGAGAGGTGAGAAATTTGAAATTTGAAATTTTAGAAAGAAAAAAAAATTAAAATTTTAGAGGGGTGATAAATTTTATAATTACATAGATGTGAGAAAATTTTAAATAGTAGAGAAGACAATTTTAAAATTTTTGAATGGTGGAAAATTTTAAAGAAGTGACTTTTTTTTATTATTATATGGGAAATGCTAACGAGTGCCCTAAGAGCACTCTTTAAGAATATATTTGAGGAAAGTTTTGATGGGAAACGAGAAAAAGTAATTAATGTTTTGATAATTTGTTCATTTCCCATAAAAATTGTGTCAAAATTTTCCTAAAATTAATTCATAATGAGTGCCCATAATTTGTTATATATACATCTTCAATTCCAAAAGACACCTAATGTCCAACACAAGTTTCGATATACCACCATCTATTTACGCCACCTTAAACCAAAAAAAATATTAGTGTTTGTTTCTCAGGAAAACTTAAAAGTGGAGATAAGAAAAATGAGAGATTATTACTGAGAGTTGAGGTATGAAAAAATTTGATGGTATATGTAATTTAGTAAGAAATTTTTGATGGTGTATTGGAGTTAAGAGTTAAAAAGATTGTGATATATATATAGAGGAAGAAAATAAAAGAAGCGGGAAGATTTGTAAATTTGTTAGATATTTAAAATTTTGGTAAGGTGGTAAATTTTTGAAATTTGACGAAATTTAATGACCGGATATAGATTACGTTTCAATTTAATGAAGAATTAGCGATGAAAAATCTATCTACGGAATAAATTTTGGAGGAATTGAAAATTTTAAAAATTAGCGACGGAATAGAGATTTCGTTTCCAATTAGCGACATAATAATGATGGAACAATTCTATTTCTAATTAACAATAGTTTTGAAAATTAGAAATTAAAATTAAAATTAAAAATTAGATACGAAATTGAGATTCCATTTATATTTAGCGACGGAATTTTAATTCCGTTTCTAATTAGAGACGGATTAGCGACAGAAAAATTCCGTTTCGAATTAACAGAGAAAATTCTGTTTCGAATTAACAATAGTTTTTCAAATTAGAAATTAAAATAAAAATTTAAAATTAGCTACGAAATATTTTCAGACAAGAAAGAATTTTTAGAAAAGATCAGTTTTCTTGGGATGAATTTGATTTCAGAAAAATAAATGTTTCATAAAAGCATTTCAGTTTTCGTTTTTTTTTTAAATTGTCCACTCACTAGGTCTTTCAAACGATCTAACACCCCCTCCTCCCCACACTTCTAGTGTTTCTATTTTACAGGTTTATTCGGAGGACGAGCTCGAGAGGATGTATACTAATGGCAGTCATTATGGTGTTGAGTCCACCAGGTCGAGTACAGAGATTCAGCACAGTTAGTGTCAAAGTAAAGTTGCATGTCATATATTCGTACAGTATAAGTCATTATAATGTGCTAGAAGTGTCCATGAATTGAGTTGTAAAATAGAAATATTGTTGAGTATACAATTAAGAATTTTAAAATACATTCCATGTTGTTGAGTTGGACAATAGTCACTATGTATGAGTTGTGTTTGAGATGGGATTGATAATGATGGCCACAGTCATAAATTCAGAGGCTCAGGGGGATAGGTTAGCCTATTCCTTACCGATAGCATCTCCGGAAGGGGGATGCCACACTAACTATCCTAAATCACTATTCATATTTTGGGCTTAAAACACATATTAAATTCAGCCTAAATATGAATTAAACTATAAAATAGACTCAATATAGCCCCAAATTAACTAATTCCATGCCTTAACAAGCCCAAAGCCCAACCTAATACTTCACTTGGATGCCAAATACTCTTATCCAATGGATCAAGATGCCCAATGAGCCCACATACTCACTACCTAATCTAAAAACCCAATAAATAAACTAAATGAATAAATAAAATTATTGGCTTTAATTAACTAAATAAAGTTCAGCCCATTTACATAAAATAATAATAATAATAATAATAAGCCTAAATACATAAATATAGCCCACTCCATGAATAGTCCATATGTTAATATAGCCCATATAATTGGAAGCCCAACAATAACTGTAACACCCCGATAATTACGATGGCTATTACGTTATAGGTGGTATAGTACATGATATAAATCATGTTCAAGCATGTATACGCTTGTGGAATTATATTTCAGACCTTCGATGAATCTTTTTCAATTCCAATATGAAATTTACATTCAGTTCTATTATGGATAACCTTTAGTATTTAGGCCATAACTATTTCATACAATCTCCAATTTTAATGAATTTTATATCATCGAAAGGTAAGACCGAAACCTACAACTTTCATTTTTAATATTTTCCCAAAATCAGACTAGAACTAAGTCAAAAATCTTTATTACCGTGGCTGTTATAGTAAATTTCGAGAATAGACTAGCATGGGTGATGTGGTACAAATCTAGCCATTCATGCTAAATAAAAATCAGTCACTTTATCATATAAATAGGACATTATTCATTCATCTCTCTTTCAAGCCCAAAAACATGAAGAGCAAAGACAAGAATGGAGGATCTCATGCTTCATCTCTTCCTCTTATCTTCATTTTCAAGTCATTCTTGATCCATCCTAGAATATTTCCAAGCATAATAAGCTTCATTTCTCTTTTCATCTCTCATTTTTCAATTTTGAACACAGAAAATGAAGCCTCAAATTCACACCATGCATACCCTAGAGATTGGATTTGTTTAATTGGCCATGATGGTGTTGTTAGCATGTATTTTGAGAAGTGTCTTGATAATATTGGCATGGAATGAAGTCTTTATGTGTATGAATATGTTGGGGGATTTTATTTTATGATATGATGATACTAGAATAAATGGTTTGTGTTTGGGGTGAGGATATGAGATGAGTTTTGATCAATTTAGAAGTTTAGAGAAGTGCCTAAGTGAAGATGTTAGTGTGATGGTGGGGATTACTTTGGACATTGACATTAGAGGTTGATGCTTAGCCCTGAAATCGGGCTAGCATCGCGACGCCAATGGACCAGCATCGTGACGCGTAACAAGGAGGTGATCTCTGCCTCGATTCTGTTTGAGTAGGCGTCGCGATGCTTAACACATGGCATGATGACGCGGAACACTTAGCGGCACGACACGTAACAAGAAATGCTTTCTGTTTCAGTCTGATCGTATGAGCATCGTGACTCGCAAGACCTTGAGTCGTGACGTGTAGTAAGACCAGTTTCATCCCATTCAGTTTCATCATAGGATATTAAAGTCAGTTAACATGTTGGCTATCCCGACACAAGTTTGCTATCCCAACACGTATGCAACATGCATGAGCATCCACTACATATGTGACCATGATTAGCTTCTAGTTTATTTATGCTAACCATACTCGAATCAGGACAGAATAGCTTTTCCGCATGAATCTCTTTTGTTGCATCCAAGATCATTGGCAATAATTATTAATCTATCAGTGGATCTTTCCTTTCCAAGTTGATATTACTTATTATTTTTTGATTCGAGACTTACTTTTAAGCACTTTAGGGCGTTAGCCAAATTTATTTCAAGTAACTTTTACGAATAAGAATGTTTGAGAAAGTTTTGATTTTAAAAACATGATTTGTTGATTTTTGAAGGCTTAGGGGAAAAACCTACCTCAGTTGTTGTTGGGGCAGATGTGAAATCCCTAGCTCAGATCGGTACCCCCCGCACAGCGGAAGTGGATCTAACCCATAGATATCAAGTAAGTGTTTAATTTAAAATTACTTAATGAAATACTATATTCCATTACGAGTGTATAGGAAAAAACCGGGACTGAATCGGAGTCCAGAAGCTCAAGAACGGATGAAAATAATTTCAGCGTGCGTGAGCACGTGAAGTCACGCGCTACAATGCTCGCACTGTAGCATACAGGTATGAAAATTCTCTTTTTTTTTTTTAATTTCTTTTCATTCTTTCTTTAGCCCTTCAGCTCTCTGGAAACAGAGAGCTAAAGGCAATAGGGTTTTCTACCCTAAAATCTTTCAACCTTCCCTAAACACTCTCAAGACACCAAAATTTAATTTTAATTTCAAAACAACATCAACACATGTTATAAAACAAAATTCAAGTTTTTCAAAATATCAAATATTTTACAAAAATATAATTTTATTTTAAATATGCACTTGCGTAAATTTTTAATCCAATACACAAACCAAATTAGAATCCCAATGAGAAATATCTCTGAGCAATTCTAGGTCACCCAAAAATGATCAAGTGATTATCGAATGTTAGCCATAACTCTAAGCTTTAATCTAGAATTCCAAACTCTAATTTTATGTTTATGTCTAACATAAATATTTTGACCTAATAACAAGCATATATTGTTTATACTTCCAAAGCATCCTAACACAATTTGTTAGCCTTATTTCAACATTAAGTTATGTGATCATGCAACCAATAGATAAAAGAACATAACTTAAGAGAAGTTCAAACTTACCTAGCAACCTTGATGCAAAGATCCAATTTTTTTTCTCTTTGTTGAAACGGTAGGAGAACCTCCAAGGTTTGCAAGCTTCACTCCAAGATTCAATCTTGATTCCTATGTTAGCAAGCTTCAATCCAAGATCCAATCTTGATTTCTCCTAAATGAAATATTGTAGAGACCTCACAAGCTTCTCTAAACACTTCTCTAACTTAAGCTAATTTCTCTAAGATTTTGCTTTTACTTAGTTTTCTCAAGCTTTTGATTTTCTAGATTAAAACCATCATAAAGCCTGCTATTAATAGCAAAACTTAGGTATTTTTTAATTAATAAAAGTTGAAATCAACTTTTAGGTGGCTTAATCTAATTTATCCAAAAATATATAATTAGGTGTGACTAATCTCCATTGTCACCCACTTTGATTTAATTCAATTAAATCAAGCCATGATTAGGAAATTGATTAGTTAAATATTTGTCACTTTGATTTAATCCAATTAAATCAAGCCAAAATCACTTATTATTACATACTTATAATTACCATAATATCCTCAAATGGTAGAGATAATTATGATTTTACAATTAAACCCTTGTGTAATTATTGAATTAATCTAATTTGGTCAAAGTAAATAATCATGTTATCAAAAAAATAATTGACTATCTTAGTTGATAATTATAATATCGAATATTATCTTTCATCAAAATAATCGGCTATAAAAATGCTGAACGAATACACTTATTAGGACTCTCTAAGTTCAAACATGTTCGTCATATAAACCTAGCAAATATGTACGCAATTCGGCCACCTCCGAATTCACGAAGAACACGAACGTCATTTTTGAACTATACAAGTCGAGGTCATCACACATGTTTAACAATCCATATATCGTCATCTATCCGAGTTGTGCTTAGGAAACATAAAATACATTGTCAAGTTTCTGAGGCGCACAGCTCATGTCGACATATCCATGATTCTTCATAACTGATGTGATCCACCGTAGGTGATCGACTTTGGCCAAACTTTAAGAATCGTGATTTTAATCATATGGATACCTACACATACAGGCCGACAGATCCTATCTTACTTCATACTTGATTACTGAGTGCATCGGTCCACACCCAACGAACATTTAGAGGCCAGACTATAATGAAAGGCTTCTGACATACATGACAACAAAGTGTGGAGGATCTTACACAAAATCATTGCTATCATATAGTCAAAGGATTACATATGCTACTCAACTCGAGGAGATTCCTATTGATGGTGGTGTGTATTTCTACTATTAGGAATCACATGTGAGTCATTCAGTATTCGGTTCAACCATTCCTACATATTTATATAAATTTCCAAAACTCATGGTACATCGGGTTAAACTATTGGAACTCCAACTCCAATTTATGACATGTGCTAGTATTCTAGATTATAGGAATTCGACCATATTCTAAAACCAACGAGTATGAATATTTACTTTAAGAATAGTTTAAAACAGTAATATTTATCTCACTGTCGGACCATCTAGTGTCCAGTATTACTAAAAGACTATTCTAAGGTCGATGTCATTCTTAACATATTTATACATCAATCTAATACGCATAATGACAATACCATTAATAAGGTATGAAATGAAAATGTAGTTATTTTATTAATAAATAATAAAATGTACAATTCGGATTGGCACTCCAAGTACCAACTCCAACAAACTCCCACTTGCTTAATGTCAATATGGATGGTACCGCAATGTCATCTCCTCCACATGTTGTCGAATAACTTAGGAGATAAGACTTTTGTAAGTAGGTATGTTATGTTGTCTAGTCCTTAAACCTTCAAGACCACTATGTATTTTTGTTCAATTATCTCTCTAATTATGCGGTATTTTCTTTCCATGTGCTTAGAATTGGAATACGCCCTCGGTTCTTTAGCCTGCGCAATGGCTCCACTATTATTACAGTATAATGAGATCGAATCCGTAATACTAGGCACAACCCCAAGTTCTGTGATAAAATTTCTAATCTAAATAGCTTATTTAGCAGCTTTTGAAGCCGATATAAATTCCGCTTCAGTGGTGGAATCAACTGCTGAGCCTTGCTTTGAACATCGCCAACTAACTGCATCATTGTTAAAGGTAAATACATAACCTGATGTAGATTTTCTATCATCTTGATCTCCCTGGAAGTTGAAGTCTGTATAACCCTTAACTTGTAGCTCATCTTCTCCATATATCGGAAACTTATCCCTTGTACCTTTAAGATATTTTAGGATATGTTTCACGGGTGTCTAATGATCATTACTTGGATCGTATTGATATCGGTTGTCACACTGTCGCCGAAACTAATGTCAGGTCTTGTACATAGCATAGCATACATTATGCTTCAAATACAAAAAACATATGACAAGTTAGACATCCTAACTCTCTCTTCCTCAATTTGAGGTGCTATTTTCTTCGAAAGATGTATGTCATATCGGAAATGTACATTTTCTGCCTTGCATTTGGTGAAATCGTACATTTCTAACATCTTATCTATGTATGTCGATTGTGAAAATCCTATAAGCTTCCTAACTCTATCCTGGTAGAACCTTATACCTAGTATATAGAAAGCTCCACCCATATCTTTCATGGAGAAGTTCTTGCAAAGGTAGGCTTTCAAACTTTGCATCATACATATATCATTCCCAATGATAAGGATGTTATCTAGATACAAGATAAGGAAAACTGTCATATTCCTACTCACTTTCTTATAATCTAATTATCTCATCAAAATGAAGATTCTAGCTTCGGGATGCCTGTTTAAGTCCATAAATTGAATTTTGGAGCTTACAAACCAAGTTTGAAGTCTCATTGGATACGAAACCCTCAGGTTGTTTCATATAGATATCCTCCTCAAAGAATCCATTTAGGAAAGTAATTTTCACATCCATCTGTAATATCTCATAGTCATGATGTGCAGTAATGGCTAAAAGAATCTTAATGGATTTTAGGTTGGCTACTGGTGAAAAAGTTTCCTCTTATTCAATCTCAGGATGTTGAGTGTAATATTTCACCACCAGTAAGGCCTTAAAAGTTTCCACCTTTCCATTGGGTCATCGATTTCTTTTATAAACCCATTTACAACCAATAGGTTTAAATCCTTCAGGAAGTTCATCTATGTCCCAAACTTGATTGTCATACATTGAATTCATTTCGGATTTCACGACTTCTTGCCATTTTCCTAAATCGATATCCAATATTATTTCTTTATACGTAGTCGAATCAGTTTCCTCCAAGGGGAGAATATCAAGGCTCTTATCAGATGTTAAAATCAGTTTTCATGAGGCCTTGATATTCTATTCGACTTACGTAGAACATGTGTTGTAAATCCTCAATCTAATTGGATCTCTAGTTCCATCTCAGGTTCCTTAATGTTGGGAACATACTCATCAAATTCAATCTTTCTACAACTCCCACTATTTCTCAAAAGATCCCTTTCAAGAAAAGTGACAAAGCGAATAAAAAATACATTTCGTTGCTCAGAATCATAGAATTGATATCCCAAAGAATTTTCATGATATCCAATGAACTTATATTTATACCATATGGGTGCTAGTTTATCTCACTGCTTAATTCTAATGTATGCAAGACAACCTCAAATTTTTAAATATCTAAGACTTGGATTTCTACCGAACCATATCTGATAGGGGGTTGTATATAGAAACAGCTTTTGATGGAACCCTATTAAGTATGTGGGCAGCGGTTAGTAAAGCATAACCCCAATGGTAATAAGGAAGATCTGTATAGCTCATCATGGATCTCACCATATCTAATAAAGTACGATTTCTATGCTCATACACTTCATTGTGTTGAGGTGTTCCTGGTGGGCCATATTAGTCAAGAATTGCATTCTCCCTTAAATAATTTCTAAATTCTTCACTAATGTATTCACCGCCTCAATCTGATTTAAGGCACTTTATGAATTTACTGGTTTGTTTTTCTACTTCGTTTCACAATATTTTGAACTTGTCAAATGTTTCCGACTTATGTTTCATCAGATAGATATATCCATATATAGACTTAGCATCCGTGAAAGTCACGAAGTATGTTGAACCATCATGAGCGGCATGATTTAATAGACCATACACATCATTTTTTATTAGCTACAATAAATCTCCAGCACGGTGTCCAGCACCTAGAAATGGTGCCTTTGTCATCTTTCCTTGGATACATGACTCATAAATCGGATAAAGATCTAAGGTAAGATTTTCAATCAAACTACCATTTACCAATTTGGATAGACGTCTAACACCTACTTTGCCCAATCTCATATGTCATAATTCATTATTATTTATTTCAAATTTCCTACTTGTATTTTCCACTTCATTAAAGACATATTTATACGTTTTCAAAATATAGTGACAGTTTGATAAAGAACATTCACATTTCAATAAATTATTTTTATCTTATAAATATAAAGTTTCATCTTTAATATTTTTTTTTATATCCATCTTTATCTAATATTGGCAGTGATATTATTTGTCTGATAAGTGAAGGTACATAATAATAGTCTTGTAAATTTAATTTGCAATCATTGGGGAGATCTAAAACAGCTATTCCTATGGCTTTAACATCCAATGTCTCGCCATCTGGATCTACCCTTTATTCCGTCTTCATTTTACCCTCATTACCTGCAGGGAGTTGTAAATATGAGTCACTCATCCATTATTTGCATATAAGGTTAATAAGATATTAATAATTGGAAAAATACAAAACGTACCTGAGGGTTATGCTTTTCCTATCAGCTCTAGACAGTCATTCTTCCAATGTACAGACTTCTTGCAATGTAGACATTGATCACGAGCTATTTGTAATTTTACGCCTTTGCGCTTCTTGGAGTTCTTCTTTGCAATCTTCTTCTTCCTTATATTTGTTTTCTTTACTTCCCATAAGGCTTCAAGATCCAACTACACCATGGAGGTACAAAGTGGGGTTGTCTTTTCTCATATCATGTTCTACCATGCGTAACATGTTATGAAGTTCTTCATAGCTGGCTTGCATCGAGTGCATATGGAAGTTTAACACAAAGCCAGCATAAGCTCCAGGCAAAGAAGACAGAATCAAATTACGGCCCAATCGTTCATCAATCACAATGCCATGTTGTTCCAAATATCAGATCTGATCTATCATGTTCAAAACATGAATATTGACAGCTCATCCATCATTGAGTTCAACACGGAACAATTCCGTATACAGCCATAAATTTTAATCTCTTGATTTGCTTCGAACAACTCCTTGAGTGTTCGCATAATGCTCCAAGAATCTGTTACCTCTATGTAATGTCTCGGCAAATCTGGAACCATTGATTCTAAGATGTAGGATTTCACCTTAAAGTTATCATCCTTCTATCTATTAAAAGTTTATTGCTCTTTTGGAGTGGAGTCGGGATCGATTTCAACAGACAGTGGATTGACAGTGACATAAGTCAACTTTTCAAACTCCAAGACAATGCGTATGTTTATTTCTCATTCGAAATAGTTCTCGACTCCTTTTAGTTTATCGGTATCCAAAAATTCATCAATAGATTAACATCATTCATCTACATGATAATATTTTTAAATAGTAGTATAATATCTTTCATTTCAAAATAGTAACACTAATTAATTATGGAATTTTAAATCTATTAGTGCTATTCCACTACTTTACATAATTTTATAATCTCCCTTAATAAAAAATAGGAATTTGACTATCAAAATTCCATAGTGGGAAGTGATCCCATGACATTTACTCCAGCCTCACACTATCGATGGTCTTGGCCTTTATAAACTCACTAGGTAGATCTATAAGGTCAATCACATTCATATGACTTCTAGTTTGGTCCTGAACCGTTTCTTATTCTCACACTATCGACGGTCTTGGATTAAGACGTATTCCAGGTGTGTATACTTATCAATATGCACTAATGAGCTTCGTATGTACACCCTCACAATAATGACTATATTGGGTGATTGCGTTAACTCATCATGCTACATCTAATGTTTTACTGGAGCGACCTAAGTTTCGAGCACTTATACCCTCACAATAATGACGGTCTTGGATATAAGTAGTAAGAACTCATTCATCTCTGTAATGACAATGGACCATCCAATAATGCTCCAACATTACTAATATTATTACTTAAATAAAATAATCACCTAATCACGAGAGATTTATGACAATCAAGTCATTAATTTAATTAGGTCGAAATTTTAATTTAAAACATATAATACATATCCAATATGACTTATGCATAATTAAATTAAAATTACTATGGCATATATTCAAAAACATGTGTTGTGTGGTTGAGCCTTGCTACTGATACCATTCTACTGGGGCAGATGTGGAACCTCTAGGGTCGGATTGGTGTTCCACATAGCGGAAGTGAGTCTAACCCATAGATATCAAGCATGGGTGTAATTTTAAATTATTTAATGAAATACTATATTCTATTACGAGTGTATAGGAAAAAACTGGGACTGAATCAGAGTCTGGAAGCTCAAGAACGGATGAAAATAATTTCAGCATGCACGTGAAGTCAAGCGCTACAGTGCATGAACTACAGTGTGCGCGCCCAATATAGCACACAGGTCTGAAAATTCTTTATTTTTAATTTCTTTTCATTCTTTCTTTAGCCCTTCAGCTCTCTGAAGCTGAAGGCAATATGGTTTTCTACCCTAAAATCTTTCAACCTTCCCTAAACACTCTCAAAACACCTAAAATTAATTTTAATTTCAAAACCAACATCAATACATCTTATACTCAAGTATTTCAAAATATCAAATATTTTTACAAAAATATAAATTTACTCTGAATACACACTTATGTAAATTTTGAATCCAATGCATAAATCAAATTAGAAAAAGAAATGTCTTGTGAATAAACGTTTATTTTGTTTAGTTTCTCGGGTTTGATGAACGTTTTGATGTATTTAGTTTATTTTGCAGATAAAATAAAATTGGGACTCAATGGAATCATTTAGGACGAAATGTGGAACAAATAAAAATGGGACTTGATATTTTGATTTTGGAGATTGGAAGCTTGAAATGGCGTTATAATGAAGTACAATTTCAAAAATTAGAGTACATAAAGCAGATGTTAAGATAAGACGAAAAGTACGTATGTTTGCTAGCCAAATGGTAAACGATCAACTTGGAAGAGATCTTCATTATTAAGTCAAACTGAACCCAGGTAATGCAGAATAGCTTACATCAGAGTAAGGTTTCATGTAGATAAATTATAGTACATCCCCAGTTATAACTTCCAAGTCATGACATACAAGGTCCAGCATGATAATCACATTATCCTATGGTATGATGACAGCGTATGGAAGATCGTCGGGAAGAAGTGCAATATAGTTAATGAAGCAAAGTTAGCTATGAGAATATAGTCAGATGAAATTTTGTGGTCTAGGAAATAGCATGTGAATCTGGTGACTTATGGTAAGTTATTTAGTATCAATTCTAAAGGGGATTCGAGGACGAATCCTATTAAAGGGGAGAAAATGTAACACCACGGTAATTTTGAAGACTATTATGTTATAGGTGACATAATATATGATACAAATCTTGCTTAAGCATGTATACGCTTGTGGAATTACATTTCAGACCTTTAATGAATCCTTTGCAGTTCCAATACGAAATGTACTTTTGGTTCTAATCCAGACAGCCCTTAGTAATTGGGCTATAATTTTGTCATACGATCTTTGATTTTTATGTATTTTATATCGTCGGAAAGCTATGACAGATACCTACAACTTATATTTTTAACATTTTCCCAAACTCAAACCAGAACCAAGTCAAAAATCATTATTATCTTGGCTACTATAGTAAATTTCAAGAATGTACTAGATTGAGTGATGTGGCACAAATCTAGTTATTCATGCCCAAACTATGTCCTAAGAATAGGACACTATTCAGTCATCTCTCTTTCAAGCCCAAAAACGTGAAGAGCAAAGACAAAAATGGAGTAACTCATGCTTCTTTTCTTCCTTTTATCTTCATTTTCAAGTCAATCTTGAACTATCCTAGTACATTTCCAAGCATGGTAAGCTTCCTTTCTCTTTTCATCTTCTCATTTTTCAGTTTTGGGCAAAGAACATGAAGCCCCAATTTCTCACCATCCATACCCTAGAGATTGAATTTATTTAATTGGCAATGATGGTGTTGTTAGCATGTATTTTTAGAAGTGTCTTGATAGTATTAGCATGGAATGAAATATTTATGTGTTTGAATATGTTGGGGGATTTTATTTTGTGATGTGATGATAATAGAATAAATAGTTTGTGTTTGGGTTGAGGATATGAGATGAGTTTTGATCAATATTGAAGTTTATAGAAGTGCCTAAGTGAAGGTGTTAGTGTGATGGTGGGGATTGCTTTGGACATTGACATTGGAGGTTGATTTTTAGCCCTGAAATCGGGCTAGCATCGCGATGCGTAATAAGGAGGTGCTCTCTGCCTCTGTTCTGTTTGAGTGTACGTCACAAATGTCGCAAAACACTTGGCGTTACAACTTGGAGTGAAAAAACTCTATGCCTCAGGTCTGATCATATTAGAGTCGCGATGCATAACACTTAGCGTCGCGGCACGTAACAAGAAATGTTCTTTCTTTCAGTCTAATCGTATGAGCATTGTGACACGTAAGATCTGGAGTCGCGACGCGCAGCAAGACCAGTTTCATCCCATTTCAATTTCGTCATAGGATGTTAAAGTTCGTTAACACGTTAGCTATCGCGATACGTATGTAACATGCATGAGCATCCACTACATCTATGACCGTGATTATCTTATAGTTTATTTATGCTAATCGTACTCGAGTACAGGACGGACTAGCTTTTCCGCAGGAATCTCTTCCGTCATATCCAGGATCATTGGCAATAGTTATTAATTTGTGATTGGAACTTTCTTTTTCAAGTTGATATTACTTATTTGTTTCTGATTTGAGACTTAATTTTAAGCACTTTTGGGCGTTAGCCAAGTTTATTGCCAGTTACTTTTATGAATAGAATGTTTGAGAAAGTTTTGATTTTAAAAACACGATTTTGTGATTTTTGGAGGCATGGCGGAAAAACTCACCTCATATATCACTTATGGAATTGACGGTTATTGGAATTTACAGATATAATATGTACACATGTAGATCAGGACTAGGGGACGTCGATACATACGCCCTTAGATACTAGTTTTAGGACTAGGGGGACATCAATACGTAACTCCCATAGACCATATATTCATTATCAGGATGATAGCATGGATTGGGTGATAGTGATATGTAACATCCCAATAGCATGGATTTGCATACCTGACTCTAATTCAGTAGCTTGGGAGACGGTGATATGTAACGTCCCAAAACACTAGTTTAGGCGTATAGGGGATGATGATATGTAACACCCTCATGCGTATGGTTTTCTACAGATTCTCGTAGGCATGACTTTCAGAAAAGATAGTTTTATGAAATAGTTTTCAAGAGAAACAGTTTATGAGAATCTTAGACTTTTACAGATATAAAGGATTTCCAAAAGATTTTTCACAGGAAGAGATATGTTTTCAGATAAGAAAAAATTTTCAGAAAAGATCAGTTTTCCTTGAGATGATTTTGGATTTTAGAAAAATGAATATTTCATAAATTATTTCAGTTTATGTTTTAAATTATCCACTCACTAGGTCATTCAAACGATCTAACCCCTCACTCCTAATATTTCTATTTTACAGGTTTACCCGGAGAACGAGCTCGAGATGATGGATATTGATAGCAGTCACTGGGGCGTTTGGGTCCTTGATGTCAAGTCAGAGACACGGTTTAGTCAGAGTCGAAGTAAATTCATGTATCAGACATTGTGTATAGCAGAGATTGTGTGTGTAATAAGTTAAAGTGCTCATGACATATTTATTAAATATAATATTATGTGTACATGGTTATGAGTATTAAAATACATTTTATGTCGATGAGTTAGGCAATAGTCCCTATGCATGAGTTTATATTTACGATAAGATTAGCAGTGTTGATCATAGTCAGAAAGTCAGAGGCTCAATGGGATAGGTCATCCTCTTCCCTTCTGGTAGCATCTCCTAGAAGGGGATGTTACAATAATATAATAAGTAATCGATATGACAAAATAAATGCATATAAAGCCCAATTGATGTCAAGATGAATGTATATAAAGTGTAAAATGTTCTTGTGGAAGCCCAATAAGAAAGCCCATATTGGAACACATCATCCTCTATCATTTCATGAAGATTCATCCTCGAATCTACATTATTTTCCCTCACTTAAGAAGGAATTTCCCTCAAATCATCAGGAACCAATCTATAAGCACCACGAATCTCCTCATGAACATAACCCAACTGCTGCCATGATCCTATTGATCGAATTTGAAGTATGAAATCAATTCGATCACTATCAAGCTCACGTGAAACAATATCAATAGATGGCAAAGCCATGTTAGCTCATTAGTTAATAAAGACAAGAAGTCATAATATGAAAAACCTGCAAAATGAAAAGATTTTTGAGTTGAAGAACTCTCCCCCTTCTCATTTCTCTCCCCAAGCTCTTCTTTTTCATTTTCCTTATCATAACCCTTTAAACACTCATATAACTCCATATAATAATGCAACTCCACTATATTGGTTATTTCTATATTCAAACCACATAAAAACCTCGCCATCGTGGTCTCTCTATCCTCCACTATATTTACTCTAATCATAGCAACATCCTTCTTTATGTAATAATCCATAGTTCATTGATAGAGATTCTGTAACTTTTGGTACAAATCCATATTGTAATGACTAGGTATAAATCGCTTCCATATGAGAGCCTTCAATTTTGACCAACTCTCTACATGACTCCCATGGTCTCTTCTTCTGCTAGTAACTAATTGATCCTACCAAATCTTGAGCATAATTCGTGAACTCAATAACTGTCAATCTAAGCTTTTTGCCCTCTTGATGATCACTAAAAAGTATACATTTATTAAAAGAAAAATTAATCATTTTACACTTATAGTTTCATTAATCCTTTTTATTTCGCACGTTTTTGAATTAATAATTAAATATTTATTGAATACATTTTTATTGTGATTTTTATTTATTCTGTTGGTAAAATACTGCTTCGCATGCTAAATAGGAAAATGAATATGAAATCTGAATTTCAGGCCCAAAAACCCAAAAGAGTGTGACAGCTAGATTCAAATCGGACTTGGAAGATATTCACTGTGTTTAGATTGATGACAAAATGAGATTATGATGTATTTAACTACACATGTATTTTATATAAATATATAAAATAAAACAAAACAAAAGTAAAAAAACTGAAAAATAAAAATAAAAGCAAAATATAAAATATTAAAAAAACAAAAAAAATTAAAAAATAAGAAGAAAATACCAATCCACTGAAAGTGGATCGATATTTTCTTTCCATCACTTTACAATTTGCAAAACTTTACAAAATTGTAAAGTGAGGTGTCAAGTACCTCTATAAATATAGGAGCTCAACATCTCATTCAGTAGCTCATTTTCCATAGTTCTCTCTGAGAATTTATGGAGTTTTAGCTCTTATGTGTTTTATTTTTCCAGTTTTGTTGTAATTTCTTTTTTCCTTCTAGTAATAAAATTATGCAAGTTTTTATTCAAATCATGAGTAGCTAATTCCATTCTAATGGGGTAAAGGATGAAACTCTAAATATGAGAATATAAATTAATATTACTTATATTATAATATAAGAATTATATTATGAAGATTAATATTTAATTTTCTCTTATATTTGTGGGTGTCTTGATTCTCTGTAGACAATCAAATTTTGGTTGGCACAGCTAATGCTTTACCTTATATTACATGAGAGAATAATTTAAATATGGATTAATTATTGACAACTATGTTACTGCTTTTATGGCTGGATTTATATATTTGGCATAATTGAGTACTTATCTGGACTTGTTATTAAAAAATATTATCACCACCTATATGGTTAGTTTTATAAGTTTTGATATAATTAATTCCAGAAATAACTTAACTCGGTAATAAAGACAATTTATATATTCTAAAAAGAAAGATTTCTCTAAATTTGAAATATCAAGAGTGGATATACTAGCCCCAGTATTATATTTTATTATTACAGTCCAATTTAAAATTGTCCATCATTTCAAACAATTTAACCCTTTTTTTTATTTTTTTGTTACTCGAATTGTTATTTTATTTTACTAAATCTATTCCTTGTGGATTGACTCAGACTTATCATGTTATTTTATTACTTCGACACTCTTATACTTGGGAGTGAAGAACCACTTTGTGAGTGTGTCAAGTTTTTGATGTTGTTGCCTCGGAGTATAATTTAATAGATTGAATAATAATTTAACATCCTTAGATGTGTGGGTAAATACATCATAAGCTCATTTTGTCGACAATCTAAACACATTGAATATTTTTCAAGTCCGATTTGAATCTAGATGTCACGTTCTTTTTGGATTTTATTGGCCATGAAATTCAGATCTCATATCTATTTTTACTGTTAAGCTTCCGAAGCAGTGTTTTACCTACACAATAAATAAAAATCACAATAAAATATAAATATAATTATTATTTTACAAATATGCTAAATTAAGAGGATTAATGAAATTATAAGTGTAAAATGATTACTTTCTCTTTTATTAAATATATTTTTTTAATGCTCATCAATACACTTATCTATTATCAAAAATATATATACACACACTATTTCAAATTCTACTATAAAAAAATTCTTAAGAATATTTCATTTTAAATATTTATCAACAATTAACATTTCACCCCTTAACTAACATAAAATTTACATTAAAATATTTTAGTATTTCGTATTAATTTTTAAAGATGAATTAATAAATTAAATGTATTATAAAAATAATTATATTAATTAGTCTAAGTTTCACTTTTTTTTATTAATTATAAAATATTTACTCTAAGTTTAATATTTTTTATTAATTATTTATAACAAAAATAAAATAAAACAGATTATTAAAATAATATATGGAATATAAATAGTGAAAAATTTATTTTATTGGATCAAAATATAATTATATAGGGATATAAATGATACAACTTAAAAACTATTAGAGAGTAAAACTAATTTAAAAAGAAAAAAAGAAATGGCACAATGAATATTGACGCGCTATTGTTCATTGGTCATTTTTGCGCACAGTTTTAGCCCTAATAGCGTAGGATTTAGCGCACTATTAGGGTTGCTCTTGTAATCGGTTCTTTTTTTGTACGACATGGTTTATTTTCTTTGTCATAACAAAAAGTTTGTCTACAAGATAGCCTATGTTTAGAGTTTTAAGTACTTATGATTTTCGTTGAACATTATAGCCTAAGAACAAGGAAATATTGAACGATGTTGCAAGTGGTTGTGTTGGCCGATAAAATCCCCGTAGGACGAATTCGTCCTAAAACGAGAAGAGGTGCGAAAAGAAGAAGGGCAATAGGCGAAGAATGACAAAAGACTTAGAGCGATCGAGCCAATCACCAGAACGAAAACGTGCGATACAGTTATCTTCATTACCAAAGCGGTTGAGTGGTTGTTCCTCCAC
>SKCR01046012.1:0-42000 GCA_019454045.1 Zanthoxylum bungeanum | reverse complement strand
CTGTAAGAAGGACGTGGCCTAGGGTTCAAATGGCGCTGCTTAGGTTTTGGCCGATTTGTTTGTTTATTTTTTATTTGTTCGGTCAGCAGTGGCTTGAGGGAAGAGTGAAAGGCGAAGGTTTTGTGTGTCTCGGGGTTTTGTCTTTTGCTTAATCAGTAGTTTTTGGCTGTGAAGGTTCTTGTCTTTGGTTGTGTGTCTAGGTTTTTTTAGAGAGAGGCGAGAGGTTAGAGAAGAGAGAGAGTGTCTAAGGGGGGAAATATGGTTGGTTTATGTCTCTTTTTATAAGAGTGGGCTATGGTTTCCTTGCATAAGATTTCAAAACAAGGAAACAAAATCATGCAAAAAGGGGATGTGTTTAATTAGTTTATAAAGGGAAACAATTTGTGTAATTTTGGTGGGGAATATCTTCAATTTGGTAGGTGATTTATTTAGATTAGGAAGGGGATTTATTTAATTTAGGATGGGTATTTATTTAAATGTTTTAATTATTTGGATTGGGCTTTGGTGGGCCTTGTGTGATGTGGACGTGTGGCTTGGATGAATGGGCTTTGGATGGGTGCGAGGGTTTTGGGCTGAGGCTTAATATTTTAAAACAGAGATTAATCGGGTGAATTCGAGGCCAAATAGCAAGTTAAATTTGTTGATGTATTTATTTTTAAATTTTTCCATTCCGACGTCCGTTTCCCGTGACTTCCGCAACTTATCGGGTAGTGCCTCCATAAGAGGCTCATCATTGGGCTTTCATGAAAAAATGCAAGTGTCTACATGAATCAAAATCAAAATTTTTCAGTTCGGTTAGGGTTCACCCCTGACCGAACCGCGGTTCCAGCGATTCTACGATTCCAACCATAACCAAACGGTTCCGGTTGGAACAATAGAGCTCTCGACGCCTACTAGCAATATATTAATTTTTTTTCCAAATAAATAATAAAAATATGCAATTTACTAATTTACTCTTAATAACATTAATAAAAAGGTTAGTTTTAGGGGCATTTTAGGTATCACAAAAATATTCCAAAAATGTATAAATATGAGACATTTTTCATTTTTTCAACACACAAATTCTCTCAATTTCTACAATTCTCTCATTCTCAATTATCTCATCTACAATTTCTTATTCTTAATTCTCTCATTCTTTAAATTTCTTTAACAAAAAATGGCAAGTTTAACAAAAAATGGCAAGCTCATCTGAGAACACCATGTCAAATGTGCCAACCTAAGAGAGCGGCCCTAGTATCGGTACACGGAGAAGAAAAGTTAAGTCTCGTTCCTCCGATATTTTTAAAATTCATTTTCATTTAGTTGATACTGAAAATGAAGGTTCAAGAGGAATATGCAATTATTGTGGGGGGTTTTTTACAAATTTACTGGTGGATATGACAATATGAACAAGCACTTGGAAAACATCATGTCGTTGAAATTGGACTTGATACAACGCAAACTCAAATGGTCAAGTACGCATCATCTAGTAGAGGTACGGGTTCTTTAGATTTGTTTAAACATTCTGCTGCTAAAAATAGAGAAGAACTTGCTAAATTAACTTGTATGACACATCTTTCTTTAAGTTTTGGTGAAAAAATTACTTTTACGAATTACGTTCAGAATACTTTAAATTCTGATGCTTATATAATGACTAGAAATACAACAAAACGATAAATTTTAAATTATACAAAAATGGTAAAATGATTTTAAATGAAACATTTAAATATATTAAAGGTCGTCTTTCTAGTTGTTCTGATATTTGGAGTGACCATTGACGAATACATTTATACATTGCGTGACTTGTCATTAGATTGATGCATCATGGAACATGCAAAAATGACTTATTGCATTTAGAGTTTTTGATTATCTATTGCATTTAAAAGTTTTTAATGATACTATAAATATTTTTAGCAGTTTTTATTATCTTACAACACATTTATTTATTGTTGAAAGTTTGATAGCTGAGCATGCTGAAAGTTCTGATCATAATGATTTCGTTTTAATTGAAGCTATTTATGTTATGAAACGAAAATGGTTGAATTATTTTAGAAACATTCCATTACTTTATCTTATTGACACGGTTTTTAATCCTAGATTTAAATTAAAAGGTTTGAATAGTGTCTTACAAGCTTACTATGAATATTTAGAAATAATAGATGAAATTTATTTAATGATTATGTTAGTATATATAACTTGCAATCAGTAGGACAATCTAGTAGTAGCGAACCCGTAATACAATCAAGACTTAGCGTAGGTGATCATTGATTACTGCAACGAAATCAAAACATAGGGATAACACGACTAGCAACCCGGAATTAGATAATTATTTATCTATTAATTTCGAGTTTTCTACTGAAAGTTTAGTGCGTAAAAATTTTCAAGTCATTGACTGGTGGAACCGACATCAAAATATATTTCTTGTATTATCAGTTATTGCTAAAGAGTTACTGGCATCACATGTTTCCATCGTTGCGGTTGAGCAAGCCTTCATCATAGGAGGCAATATATTGGAAGTGAGACGGTCTTCGTTATATCCAAACACTTTAGAAGCAACAACATATGTGGATGATTGGACCAAGCTGATCTGAGGCAACAAGAAGATATCCCCGATGACTTTGAAGACTTGTTCGACAATGCATCTGCAAGTGCAAGCGGAACATGAGCTGAAGGATCAACAAACACTGATAATGATGATTGATGATGATTGATCAGTAAATAATTGTAAATTGCAATGGGGAACTATCTTAAAATTGGAATGGAATTACGTGAGTTTTGATTTCTCTCATCCCTGGAGGATATGTAGGCAACTTAAGTTTTTAAAAACTTAAGTTCAAGCTCTTTAATTTAATATTTTAATTTTTAATTTTTTTAGATAAGAAATTTATTTGTAATTTAATGTAATCTAAATTCAATTCATAATTTTAAATAATTTTTTTTAAAAATCATTATTAAAATTTTAAAAAAAACACGAATAAAACCGTAACCTAATGATTCGATTCTAGTTCCGATTTCGATTCCACGTAAATATGAAATCAAAAACCGACCGATTTGAAATACCGATCGCCATTTCTACTCAAAATTACTACGATATACTAAACGCTTTACCATCCGGTCAGCCAAATACTAAACCTAACCATCGGCTATAAAATACTAAAAATGAAAAACGACAATACAGAATGTAATCGTGAAATTCGGCGATCCCAGCTGTCTGGCCATGGGAGCAAACGGGCCACTGCTTTTTGTTTTTCAATTGTTTTTTTTTGGGGTTCTTTTCTTTCTATATTTCTCTTTCTTCCCCATCCATTTTCTCTCTCCGAGGTTGCGCTTGGAGACTTTATCCGCTTCCAAAATTTAGGGTTTCTTTCTCCTTTTTAAGGTACGTTTTCGATTTGTCATTCATTTCTCATTCTGCTGCTTCTTCTTCTTCTATTTTTAAAAGGGTAATTTATTAATGTATATATTTTTCTTTTTCCTGAAGAAACAAATTGAAATTTGAGGAATTTAGGTGTAGATCGTAGTAAAATGGGGATGATGGAGACAATGGGAGGGTTTTAGGCCAAAAACTTAATTAAAGTAAAGTAAAAGGACAAAAAAATGAATGAAAATCCAAGGTCGCCTAAGCTCTCCGACTCCAACAGGCGAATTATTGATAGCAATCCCCCAACCATTCGCCTTTATCAAGTTTGGAAAGGAACCAATGTAAGCTCTCTCCCTTTTCTTCATTTATTAAAATATCCTATGCATTAGTTATATTCATTTTTGTTTTTTTTTCCTGAAGATTCACATTTCAATTTCGAATATTTTTTAATTAGTATTTTTGCGTTTTTTGGGTTGAGTAAAAGTAGCTGCTAAGTGGGTTTGTTGAATTCATTTATTTCTTTATTTTATACTTAATCAAATGTGTTACTGTTTCAGATATTTTGCTGTGGTGGTAGATTTATATTTGGTCCAGATGCTCGGTCGATATGCCTAACACTGTTCCTAATTGTGACTCCAGTCATCCTGTTTTGTGCTTTTGTTTCTCAAAACCTTATTGATGAATTCCAACACAATATAGGGACACTTATTGTTGCTATATGTGTTGTCTTCACTCTTTATGTGAGTTCGAGTTTTCTTTGCGTTCTTTGATATGTAACATCTTAACATTTGAATAATGACACTGCCCTCGTGCTCAATTGGTTGTCGACTAACTACTGCAGGTTATTGTTCTTCTATTCCTTACATCTGGAAGAGATCCTGGTATTATTCCGCGTAATTCGTATCCGCCTGAACTTGAAGACGAAGGCTCAGCTATTACTACAGATTGGCTTGGAAGTCAGATTGGGGGTGCTCCAACTTTACCGCCCACTAGAGATGTTGTTGTTAATGGGATAGTTGTCAAGGTCAAATACTGCCAAACATGTATGCTCTATCGTCCGCCTCGATGCTCTCATTGCTCTATATGTAATAACTGTGTTGAGCGTTTCGATCATCATTGCCCATGGGTCGGGCAGTGTATTGGCAAGGTACCATCTCATTTAATAAACTGGAGTGCGAATGTGCCAACATAACTGTATATTTCATTTGGGTGGTTCTTGGCAAGTGATTGCCCCTTTTATATTACCAGCGCTGCCTGTATTCCCCATTTCACTTATCTCACTGCACTATAAATTTCTTCGTCAATCCTTTTGTTCTGAATGAGGTCGATAAGGATAGTGTGACAGAATGTTCAGAATTTGAAGCAATTATGGTGCAATGAGAACCTAAATCACTTTTCTGAAAGTTTTGATCTTATCATGTCATGTTAATTGGAGAGTTGCCCATATTCTTGGTTGCCAATTTAATTGATCTAGATGTCCATATATGCTTACCTGTGCTATGGACCACAGAGCAACTTGTTCTAGCTCAGAATCATTAGTCTGTGCTTCAAATGATCTTATAAGTTGTAATTTAATGGAACCTGTATATATTCATACATAAATAACAAAAAGAATTCTGATGGTGCCCTATAACTTAAGATTATTTATGTAGTATAACCCGGTTTTTTTGTTATTATTCTCTAATGTATTTGTAGTACTCGACAATTTCTTACTTAAAAGGAATTCACTACATTACTAAATTAGTAATTTAATTTTCTATACAATTTTATCAATGTTTTAAACTAGACTATGATTTAAAGGAATTCACTACATTACTAAATTAGTAATTTAATTTTCTATACAATTTTATCAATGTTTTAATACTGGATAATGAATATACATGTGTATATCGGGTTATGTGTTTGTATCTTCAATTTTGTTTGGATGTTTCGCACAGTGTTTTAAATTTAGAAAGAACTGTAGTTAGTGTATTATTAATTTTCTTAATGTTGAGAAAGATTTCTTATTTACATTATTCTCTATTGGCTTTGATGCTTGGATGATTGCCAACAACCTCTGTTACAATACTTCAGTAGTTTCAAATTAGTGAATCAACTTCGCTGGATTAAAATGTATAGGATTTGTTGTTTGGGGTTGAGAGAGTGATATTGATGATCCTGATTGAATGACATCTCATATATGCTGTAAATTATTCTCTAAGAAAAATTTTCATGTATGTAAATAATGGAAAATTATTCAGTATGTGGTTATGTATGGTATATTTGAAATTCATGCATCTCATCCTATGATTTACCATCATGCAAATTAATGTTACACACACTTTGATTGTTTTCTCACTATTTTTTGCTGGTTTCTCTTATATAATGTCCTAACTTGTAAATGTGTTTTCTTGACAGAGAAATTACAGATTTTTTTTCATGTTTGTGTCTTCCACGACCATGCTATGCATATATGTTTTTTCCTTCTGCTGGGTAAACATCAGTAAGATAATGCATAAGCACCATTGTGGTCTTTGGAAGGCTTTCATGAGGTCCCCTGTTTCAGGAATTCTGATTTTATATACATTTGTGACTGTTTGGTTTGTTGGAGGTCTAACGGCATTCCATGTCTATTTAATTTTGACCAATCAGGTTCTTATCTTTACTTTATACCTGTTTATTTTATCCATATTTTGTCTCCTTTATTTACAAGTTATTGTTTTCACAGACAACCTATGAGAATTTCCGTTATCGGTACCACAGAAAGATGAATCCTTATAATCGTGGCTGTGGCCGAAATATTATGGAGATTTTCTTTTCAAAGATTCCCAATTCTAGGAACAACTTCAGGGAAAAGGTCAAGGTGGATTCATCGTCCATATTCGCTACTCCAATGTCTTTTGTCCAACATAGGAGCCCAGAAGTACCCAAAAGAAGCTTTGACATAGAGATGAGAAAGCGGCAAGCTGTTGCCGCAGAGGACTTTGAGGATATTCATAGTCAGATTGGCAGTGTTGGTGGGTTGGAGAGGTCTGCGACCCAGCCAAGGCACACAAACTGGGATCACAAGACCGATCGGCAGAACACACCAGATGTACGTATGATGGCTGCTGAGTGTGGAGTAGAACACAGTTTAAAAGACAGGGAGAAACATCGTGAGGGTCACTGAAGTTTATTTCAGTGCTCAAATTTATAACGGGAAAGGGTAAGTTTCTGACTTTAGAGCCAAATTGAAATTTCTGAACCTCTGATTGGACTGATACTGACATTTTAATGAACAGGAAATTCATGGTGCCACGCCATCAGAAAGGCAGTTGCTGATTTATATATCTCTCGGGGGAAGAAATTCTCTAGTTTGGTTAAAATATCAAGGGATACATCATATGCTTTTGTGGATACTTTTGGATCAGCCTTGGGCTATTGCTTGTTCATTTTTTTTTTGAGTGGATATCTTTGGTTGTTGATAAACCTCTTAGTAATTTGCAAATGTACAGGAAAACCGATAGCCTCTAATACTAAAGGTCTGAATCTTTGATGGTAGGTGTGTTTCATTCAAAGGTGTCCCCCATTTCCTTCCTCCGGGAGAAGGTTTGAGCTAATTGTTGTGCACTATCTGTAGTTAACTCTCAAACTTTCAATTTGCAGCATTCCATTTGTATAGATGTTTTTCTCCAGTTTATTTTTTTATTTTATTTTTTATTTTTTATTTTTTATTTGAAGGTAAATTTGATTTATTATGAGTTAGGACTTGGGATCATTGCTTTATGATCAAAAGCAAGTTGCTTTCAGTTTATTGGAACATGCCTGGCTATTTAAAAGTTGTGGAATTTCGAATTTAGGTCCAGTTTTTATGGACTAGTTTATGTTTTTATGAGTAGAGATAGATGTATTCCTTAGAATAGAATGAGTATAAAATATTAGTTTTAAACCAATTAGATCAGTAATAATAGAGGTTAAGTTATTTAATTAAATTAAAATTTTAATTTAAAATATCAGGTACATGGTACATATATTATTGTTGTGTTTTTATTGTTTTATTTCCTGTGTTAAATGAAAGAGATAAAGATGGATGGTTGTATCCGAAATCTCTCTTTTTTCCAAGTTTTTTCTCTAGCTATATCTCTTATTTTGAGGGATTGATTATCATTAGGGGTGGCAAAACTAATTCACGAATCGAATTTGTATCGAAATGTAAATTAATCGAATAAAAATATGATGAATTTGTATTTAATTTGTGTATTTGATTAGTTTAATAAATAAATCGAATACGAATATTCATATTATTCAATAATATAAATTATCGGAATTTATTTACATTAATACTTCATAAATATATAGATATGATACAAAATTAATAGATTTATTAAAAATGGGATAATATTATTTTTTTGGGAGTTATTAGGTAATAACTTTTCAAATTTTAGTTAAAAAATAATATCTAATAAAGGAAATTAATAAAATGAATTCTAAATGAATAAATTATTCATTGAATTTAAATTTAAATTCGATTTATTTAATAAATAATCTTTTTTTTCAAATCTATATTCGTGTTAAAACGAATTGAATAGAAATGAACCAAGAAGAGATGAAGGATGGCACACTTTAGATAACTGATAACATTTTTCATGAAATTGGGACTATTATTATTATTCCTATTGCGTTAAGGAAAGGCATAGGAGCATGTATTTTTTTTTTTTTTTTGAATCGTTAAAAATCCTGTCGCCAAATCATCTTTTTCGAACTTAAGCAGAGCATGTAAAATCATCGGCTGTCCCAAACTCTTAGAAAAAACGTACTCTCTGAATTCGAACCCAGGACCTGAAGGTCAAATACTGAACCCTACACCACCCAGCCACGCCCCTTGGAGACTAAGAGCATGTACTCAACAACATTCCTTCAGCAATTTTATTTTGTATGACAGTCTATCACTAGAATATCTGGCATCTAGAAATACCAGTCTACATGATGCTTCAAGGAAATCAGAATTTGAGGGTTGTCATTAGAGAAAATATTACTGCTCTTAAAAGGAATGGTACTTGGGAAAGGGAAAAATCAATGGAATGCAAGTGGTTTTTTTACTTCTTTCCATGGATATTCAAATCATCCAACATTTGGCAACAAACACATTTTTCCTTTGAAAGTAGTAAACACTTGAATTAGTTTGAGTTGCCTTGACAAATTATTGTAGCAGCAGCCAACAGGAATTGTAAACTAATCCAAATTCTACCACTGAGAATGCAAATTGTGCTGCCCATTTGAATATCCTAACCCCACAAAGTTTCCATCATAACTTCTTTTCTTCCCATGCTCAGCTGGTTGTTCCACTTCCACCCCTAAGAAATCTACTGTCATTTTTTGAGCTTCTCCCATGTAAACTTTTCCCAAACCAGAGCCTGCATTTCCATTTTCTGATTGCAACAATTGTTGTGACTCTAACATTGCAGCAGTTTGAGAAACACTATGATTATCTCTTGGATGCCCTGGCTCCAGGTTTCTGTTAGTATATAAAACATTGTTGCTAATGTTATTACCAGCCATTGTGGAACCCCCCTGGAAAAAACCTGATGAACTCTTGCTGCTGCTGGAAAAGCCAGTGAATCCTTGGAGGAGTATCGGCGCGATTGAATTATCACTTGTCTTAGTTCCCATTTCTGCAGCTTTCTGTAACAATGCTGTTGCAGATGTGACCATGGAAGCTGCATTTGATCCACCAACAGAACTAAGACAAGTTTGAGGTATCCTTGGAATGAGAATTGGATCTAGATTACTAGATATCATGGCTCCAACTGAGCTCATAGAGAATGGTGGTCTCAGTGAATTTTCACTGTTATCTCTGCAAATTGATAGATTCATCATGGTGTTTGTGTTTGAACCAGAATCAGAACTAGGCATTGATGAAGTAAACAACTCTTGTACTTGGCTCTGTAACATTCCTCCTGTGGCACCAAGGTTCTGGGTGACCTTATAATTTTCTTCTGTTAGTGCATCACAGAATGCTCTATGTGTGACAAAGCTGTCCTTCCTGGACCCAAAAAAAAAAAAAACAGTGATTAAAGCACTTTTCGTCATGAGCGATTTGAACGATTTGCAATTAATCGGAAATAATTGGGAACTAATCGAATATGAATCATTTTGATATAAATAGAAAAATTATTTTTACTTTAGAAAATGTAATAAATTAAGGAGACCTTGTAACAGTTTTTTAAATCGAAGATTATTATCACTCTTTTTCATGATTTCTAACGGAATAATTGATTTTTCACACAAAATCATCCACCGAAACTATAAGAAAATAATAAAAATTGAAATCAGGTGATTTTTCATAAAATCAAAAATCAACCGATTAATCAGTCAAAATTGCCCGAAAATCAATATCGATTTAAAGCGATCAAATCGAAGCACTGATTAATCGGCACTTAAATAGCATAACTTTTAAACTTCCATCAAAAGTTTCGAGTCTGAAGATCAAAGAAAGAGATAAGTTACCTTGAGAAAATAGTGCCACAGTCACAACTATATTCTCTGGTACCACAAATTTTGGTGTGAGCCTTCCAGTCTGATTGAACAGCATAACGTTTAGAGCATTTGTCACACTTCCATTTCTTTTCTCCATGCTTTCTGCAGAAGTGCTTTTTATGCCAGTTAGATCACCTAGAGCTCTGCTTGGGTGATGATGCACACAATTTGGCTCAGGGCACACATACACTCTCTTCTTAATCTCTGTGCTTGGCCTTTGCTTTAACTTCCAGGGCAAGTTATGTCCTCTTCTGTGAAGCTGAAGATTCTGATCTCTCTGGAATCCCTTATGACATACCTCGCAAATGTACCTATTTGTTGCCATCAGTGTCCTCGGAGATAGTGCCACAACCTCTGCTCTGGGTCTGTAGAAAAATATTTATATTTCCGTATCAACTTTTCAAATTTATAAACCCTAACCTAAGGTGGTTCTGAGAAAAGTCAACAAATGCGGTCGATTAGGATCTCGAATCCATATAAAATTTCAATTTTTAAATATAATATGATTTATATATATTTTTATCATTATTCGATAGAGACTTCATTATAAGAACTCTCATGGGGTCCCATCAAATTTAAGATAACTTAGAGTCACCTATGTGTTTAAAAGTCAATTAAAACTAAGAAGATGAATAAAACACGAAATTCATAACCATAAAACAAAACAAATGGTACTACTTATATTCAATTTTGGAATGAGAAGTTACTTGACATATCTCCAAGCTTTCATATAGAATCTGAACTTGAAGGTTTAAACCAGGAATTTGGCCAAAATATATTTAATTTTGATTTTCATAAATATTAGTAGATAATCTTCATTTTCATGGGGATATAATAAAATTATCTCATTAAAAATCAGACTTTTCATTAATTTGTAGGACATATTTTAATAAATTTTTGGATTGAACGAGGACAACTGCCCCCGATCACCTATATGTGGCCCCGCCACTGCCCAACACGCGAGACCTCCCACGTCGTGGATTCTGGGACTCGGGACTCAAACCTATGATCTCCGGTTCACAAAGGAATAAACTCACCGTTACACTCTAGGAATAATTCAGTTAAAGCATGCAATTTTAGATATGATGTGAAATCTATTAAAGTTGATTATTAATGCATTTGTAGATATGTTGAGGACTTGCCTGGATTTCCTGGAAGATTTCTCTTCTTTTTGGAGGTTGTGGTGGAAGGAGCAGCTCCATTTTCAGCATGAATGGTGCTTTGAAACTGTTCATCTTCGTCGAATTCCTGAATAATAAAGCTTGACATTTTTTGCTACTTTTTTCCAATGCAATGCTGGTTACAAGGAAACTTAATGAATGTTATATGCTACTATATATGTAGGATGAGTTGTTGGTAGCTGACAAAAAGAAAAATAAAATTCTATACCAACGTCAACCAAAGACTATGGTCCATGTAATTCATCTATTTTTATAAATAATTGATTTATAATTCTTTGATAGCTACATCATTTTATCATATACTAATTAAATAAATTGACATTTTTAAGTTGCTTCTGCTTGTCCAATATGGCATGGAAACACCCCTTCGTAGTCTCTCAAGATTACAATACTTTGATAATGCATATGCATTTTGTCCCCAAAACTTCACCTACTTGATTTGGTTGGATATTTTGGGTATTCGATTGAAAAAATTATCTGTTATTGAAAGTATTATGGATAATAGTTAAGTTTCAATTTTGAAAATATATGGCTGAAATTGATTCGATCGGTTATGATTTTTAGTATTTCGAAAATCGGGTATCCGAACCAAAAAATAAAACACAATAATAATAATAATAACAGCAACAACAACATATTTTTATTAGGGAAAAAAAAAGAAATAGAAAAAGAATGATATCGTGTTAAATATCAGATATTGGATATTAGTAGTTTCTAATTTTTTTTAAAAAATTTCAATTTCAATCGGTATCGGATATCCGAATTTTTGATCGATTTCATATGCAAATTCTGACCATGGATTTTTTCGATTAAAAATAGGTATTGGATATCAGATATCAATTTTGAAATTAATATATACCCGATTCGTTGTCATCTCTAGCTTGATATATAGGAGTTGGATTAATAGCTTTTGAACATTAATCATTTGACCCAAAGGTTTAAAGCTAACATCGGATAATACAGATTACTAATTAGCTAGTGCTGCTTCCTTTTAGATTTAGACTGCATAGAGCTGCATGAAGCATGTGTACTTTCCGGGGAAGTTAATCAGCAGCACGATTATGTTTTGATGATAAGAATTAGTATCGGTTTGCGAGTGCTTAAAATTAGATCAAAAGTTTCACGAAGTTAAAATTATTTAAAATTTCTTAATAATATATTTAAAACCGCTAATTAAATATCACTCCAAAATTCACTCTCATTTGAGATTGTAAAAGTGTGTGAGACAAATTAAAAGGAATGACTGAGTACATGGTGCATGCATGGCCAAATGAGAGATCCAAATGAAGAGACAAACTTTAGCCTTCTTTGTAATTATTTTAAGGGTTTTTTTTTTGCCTACCTGCTTCCATGATCCAAATCACAAATCGGCAAATATGTGTTTGTCATTTGTCATTTTGTTAATTTTTTGTGTAGTTGAATGAGTTATTATCTTAATCCTAAGGAGCGTGGTTTGGTGGTATATAACTTCCAGATCCTGAGTTTGAATTCAGTGGATGCATTTTTTGTAAGTATCTGAGACTGTTAAAGGTTTTACTTGTTACGTTTAAGCTCAGGTCAGACAATTTTACAACGGAATTTCCAAAGTTCCAAAAAAAAAAAAAAAAAAGAGTTTATTATCTTAACCATGTAATTAAAATTGCTTTTGACTCAGCTGTGAGGGATATAAAATCAAATTATTCAAAGCTCTTAGTAGTAGTACTTTTGTTTTTAGTCACAGCAGATTGTATGGCATTATTTGTCTGAAAAAGTGGCACATTATTTTTATGCCTGTAAAAACTCAAATTTAGTAAGGCCAATCAAGGAGTCAACTTTGATTTTTCTAAAATGGTATGGTGACAATTTGGGTTAAGATTTATTTATCAGTTCGATTCGATTCGCTTCAAATCGAATATGAATTTGAAAAAATAGATTCGTTTAATAAATTGGTCAATTCAATTCGATTCGTTTATTATTGATTTGTTCATTCATTTATGATTCGTTTTATTATTTTCTTTTATTAGTTATTGTTATTTTTCAATTAAGATTCGAGAAATTATGGCTAATTATCATAAAAAATAATATTGTCGATATTTGGTGAGGTATTTTTAGTAAATATATTAATTACATATTTCATATGTATATATTTATAAAGAATTAATGTAAATAAATTATGATAAATTATGTTATTGAATAATATCATAAATAAATAAATATTCATATTCGATTCGTTTCGTTTCGTTTCGTTTCGTTTAATAAACGAATCGAATATGAATCCTGATATTAATATTCGTTTAACAAATGAATCAAATAAGAATTTAAACTCATTGATTCGTTTAGCATTCATTTTATATTTTCTTTTATTAGTTATTGTTATTTTTCAATTAAGATTCGAGAAATTATGGCTAATTAAAAATAATAATTTCGTCGATTTGGTAAGGTATTTATAGTAAATATATTAATTAAATATTTCATATGTATATATTTATAAAGAATTAATGTAAATAATTATGTTATTAAATAATATCATGACTAAACGAATATCTGTATTCGATTTATTTCTTGATATTAGAATTCGTTTAATAAACGAATCGAATACGAATTCATCACATTTTGATTCGATTCGTTTATGATTCGATATAAATTCAATTCGTTGATTCATTTTGCCACCCCTATAGATGAGGATCAAAGTGATGAATTCGTATTCGATTCGTTTATGATTCGATATAAATTCAATTCGTTGATTCATTTTGCCACCCCTATAGATTCGGATCAAAGTGTAAAAATTCTTTAAATTTGAGGCCGTAGTGTGATTTTTTAGGACTAAAATGCAAGTAAACTAATCTAGTGGGGTCAAAGTGTAATTATCTTATTAAAATCTAAATGGGCCAATGAGAGAATGACACGCGGTGCACGAAAAGCTTTATATAAAAGAAAACTTTCTCCCTCTTCCTACAAACGCTCTCTCTTCTCTCTCTCTCTTCCTTTCTCTCTCTCAACCAATGCACGAATAAATATATTAATTAAATACTTCATATGTATATATTTATAAAGAATTAATGTAAATATATTATGTTATTAAATAATATTATGATTAAACGAATATTTGTATTCGATTCGTTTCTTGATATTAGAATTCGTTTAATAAACGAATCGAATATGAATTCATCACATTTTGATTTGATTCATTTAGGATTCGATATAAATTTGATTCGTTGATTCATTTTACCACCCCTATAAATGAGGATCAAAGTGCAATTTTTTTTTAAATTTGAGGCCGTAGTGTGATTTTTGAGGACTAAAATGCAAGTAAACTAATCTAGTGGGGTCAAAGTGTAATTATCTTATTAAAATCTAAATGGACCAATGAGAGAATGACCATGTGGTGCACGAAAAGCTTTATATAAAAGAAAACTTTCTCCCTCTTCCTACAAACGCTCCCTCCTCCTCTTCTCTCTCTCTCTCTCCTTCTTTCTCTCTCTCAGCCAATGCACGGACGCTTGCTACTGCAGTGACGTCACTGGAGCTTTGCCAAAATCTTGAAATTTGACCATTGGAACACTAATATCAATTTCACTAACACAGAACTTGTGAGAGACATGGGTTCGAGTCCCCACAAAAGTAGTGGGGACTCAAACCTTCCTCTTTAGGAGGAAGAAGTTCTCCTATATGAGAGTTGATTCTCATGCTGTGTCTTGGTTGATTTAGAATTTATAAGTCTCGAGCTACGTCTCGGTTGATTTTTGGGCAGTGCTATAATTGTATGTATCTAAAATCCCAGTTGATAGCATATTGTAATATATGTAGTTTGTAATAATTCAAAAAAAAAAACACAAGAACTTGTACTATACAATTTTTTTTTTAAACATTCAAAATCTCACCGTCAAATCACTCCTTTCGGACTTTAGCAGAGTATGTAAAATTTCTAACTGTCCAGGCTTTTATAAAAAACACACTTCATGGATCCAAACCCAAGACCTCAAAATGAAATTTTGAGCTCTATATCCATCAAACCATATCTCTTGAGGACCATAATTATACACATAATAAAATATCGATACCACTTAAAATTATTATTCTATTAAGTTTTAAAGTTGTCTCAATTTTAATCTCATTCATAATATTTTTGAATTGTTGACGGTGGATTTTGGTCTCAGGGTAATATGGGAATATCACCTTCCGAGGGAATCCTCCTTCAACTGTGAATTTGTTTGGTTATGGGGGACCAACTGTTGACGGTGGATTTTGGTCTCAGGGTAATATGGGAATATCACCTCCGAGGGAATCCTCCTTCAACTGTGAATTTGTTTGGTTATGGGGGACCAAAAGCAAACTTAGCGGAAAACTAGAATATACGCCAATCAGACAAGGTGATTTAACGTGGTTCGGTGGATTTTGGGATCCGACCTACGTCCACGGGCAAGAACAGGGTGGTGCTCTTTTATTACTCAAATACACTTCTCAAGCCTCTCTTTCGCTCTTACAAATTGGAACTTCTACAATTCGAATCTTTCACTCTTGTGATGATTTTCAGATGCCTTTTACACATGCTCTACCCTTCTATTTATAATAATACAGGAATCCGATTCCTATAAGAAATCCTATTTGCACTTAGTCTTCTCTTCTTTCATGGTTTCCTGATCCGATAATGCCTTCTTCTTCCGTATTCCCTTTCGGACTCTGACTCATTTTCCTTGCGAGAGCAGGATATCTTTCTTATCTTATCCATAAGAATGGAGTGCTGTTGTCTTGAACACGGCTTGCTGGCTGGTCGGTTTTTTATGAGGTCGGTTATGTTAATCTGTTTATGCTGAGAATGTTTCTGCCGACCTCATAGTGATCGGTCATCCGAACCAAAGTGGTCGGCCTTAATATGATGTGGTCGGCCTTCATATGATCTGGTCGGTCTTCACATGACCTGGTCGGTCTGACCCTGAAGTGGTCGGTCTGACCATGAAGTGGTCGGTCTGACCATGAAGTCAACCAGAGAAAGGAAATTACTCTTTTGTTTGTCATGCTGTTGTAAATATTGTAGTGCTTGAAAACACATCAACATCTGTCCCCTAGTTCTCGGTTCCAACGAGTATGTGAGTTGGTACCGGGAACTACATGAAGAGGGTGTGCTGATTGTCCCTGCAAGTAGTCGTCCCAGAATACAAAAAGGAATCTTCTTTGCCGTTTCATTCGTCTTTCCTCGAGACGCACAACCGTCATGTCTTCTTAAATGCCCATCAAATCAACTTTAGGGTTTCTTCTAACTTTCGACACTTGTCAAACATCCGCTGGGTTCCCGCTAAAACCGTTGGCGATGTGCACCCCAGTTACGACTATAAGAGAACGAGGGTTTCACTGTTCCATTTTTTCGGCAATTTCTCCTTTTCTTCTGTAATTTTCCTTACAATCCTTTTAACTCCGTCTTCCCGGAACCCAATTGCTGTCTTTATTGTCTCGTTCGTCGCTGAGCATCTAAGGAACGAGCATCTCCACAGCGAATAGCTTCTTGCTTCCGAGAAGAACAAGTAAGTCTTCTGAGTGATCATTTTTCTTTTGTTGCGTTTGTGATTTCGTTTGCTTGTTTTGCTTAGGTAGAAACTTGTGGTTTTGTTGGGTCTTGCTTTTAGGGCACTTCTTTAGAGACTTCATGTTTAGTTTAGCACGGGTACCGTGGGTAGCTTCTCGTAGACTGATTCTCCCTCCTTCTCTGTTTTTCTGGGTGTCAGGGATGTCTGATAGTAATTCTTCATCTGAGAGGCCTGTCAAAATCTCAACCCCCCTGCTGAAGAGCTTTCCTCGGACTCAGGGGCGCCTAGTGTAGAAGATCTCGATACTACCCCCACTCCTTCCGAGGTCGAGAATGACTCCTATCATCAGAGGGTTCCTCGGAAGGACCCAGAGCCCGGGGAACTTGGAGCGTCGGCTTTGGACATGAACCGTCCTTCTAAGATAACTGAGGATGACCTGGCGCTGTTGCGACAACGATACAGCATTCCAATAGACATTGCTCTTGAAGTTCCTGGCCCAATGGATCGTGCCAGTCAGCCTGACGAGGGCTCGGTGGCACTTCTTCCTATTTTCTTCGAGTGTGGGCTACGTTTGCCGATTCAACTTTTTTGCTTGGATATTGGCCGAGATGGAGATCGCCCCTTGTCAGCTGAGTCTAAACAGTTGGAGGATTCTGGCCGGGTTGCACGTGGTTTGGCATCGGGCAGGACTTGGCGATCCTTCCTTTGAAGAGGTGAAGAGGCTATTTCGGTTGAAAGCCAATCCCAGGTCGTACCATGGATGGTATTACCTTTCAGCTTATGACAGCTCGTCCAATGTCGTTAAGAAACTCCCTGATTCGAATAAGAACTTCAAAGATCTTTGGTTCTGGCCACTGGGGATTGGGGACGGACCTGAGGTCGGATGAAGGGGAGACCTTAGTACCGGACATCTTCAGGGCGGGAGGTTAGGAGATTGTCCTTTAGCTTCTTTCTTTCCCCCCTTTTTTCTGTTTGGGTTCTTACCTTCCTTCTCGTGTTCCTTTTTAGCCTGTTGGAGGGATGCTCCCAAAGTTTCCCACCGGGTCCGGCGGCGAGTACGTTGGGCTCGTCGGTATGCCGCCCACTGGAGGGAGCTGGTAAATGACGCGGCTTTTATTGAGTCTGGCCTTATTCGGGCCGCCCCTCTGGAGGCCTCGGGTCGGATTGGTGGAGGTCCACTTTTTGCTTTGTCTTCCTTGTTTGTTTATTTGGATGTCTTTCTTCCTTGTTCTTCTTTTGTTCATATGCTCTGGTTTTGACTTATCTTCTCTGCCCCCTTTTTTTTGTAGGTATGTCGAAGAGGCCGAAATTTCTCGAGAAGTTGGCCGGTACTGTGAAGAAGGCCGGTCATTCTGGTGCTGAAGCTTCTCGGGTTCGGACTGATCTTGCTGAGAACATATCTCCTGGACAAGTCCAAACGAGTGCTCGGGGACTACCCTCGCCTTCTGGTGGACAATCATCGGGATCCACTCACCTGGCCAGTCCGCCGAAGCCTCCTAGGAAGAGGAGGCGTCAGTTCGGGACCGAGGAGGCCGAGTTGGCCCAGGAGGGAGAGGGCGAAGGAGCTGCTTTGGTCAAGAAGAAAGACATTCGCAGGGGGAAGAAGTCTTCTGAAAGTTCCTCCAAGAAACGGAAGGGCCCTGTGGTCCTCGGGATGAATGACTTGGGAGAGGGCATCCGGGAGGCTACTTCTCACCTATTGCCGGCTTTTAATGAACTGGCCGAGGTGGTTCCCCCGGAGGAGGTCTCGAGGTACGAGGACGTATCTCCTGAAGACGTTGTGGCTGAGATGAGTTCTCAGATGGCCAAGGTATTTTCACTCTCCTTCTTGGTTTTTTGGATCCCGGTTCTTTCTCTTCTTGTGTTTGACTTCTTCCTCTCTTTTTGTTTGCAGGCCAACTATCTTATGGCCAAGAATAAGGGTCTTCTTCTGATCCTGCTGTCCGAGGGCGGTCTGGCCCAGAGGCTCCAAAGTCGTCTCTCCGAAGTGGAGGCAAAACTGGCTGATCGGGAAGAGGAGATCAAGAATCACGAAGCGGCCGCTGTTGAGAATTTCAAAACGAACAAGGCTCTCAAAGCAGCTGCCGTGATAGAAAGGAAGCTTGCTGATAGTACCCGGGAGGACCTGAAGGCTGCCCAATCCGAAATTGGGGTCTTGAGGGGGAAGGTAGCTAGTACTGAGGCCAAATTGAAGAGCAAAGATGAGGAGGTTGCTCGGGCCCGGGACAGTCTTGAGAGGAAGAAAACTGAGCTCGAGGAGAGGGAGATTGATCTCGAGGAGAGAGAGATCGAGCTGGAAAAGAGAGAAGCTGATCTTGAGGCCGATAAGGAGGCCATCCGTCTCGAGGGAGTTGGCGACTGTGCCGAGATGATACCGATGGTGCTGCCGAGCCTGAATATGGACCCTATCTACGCGGCCATCAGTTACTGCAAGGGGGACATTTCCGAGGAAGAGTTTCGAAAGTGGATCCCTCCTCCACCTGAGGAGGTGATGGATCCCGCCCCCATCTCGGTCGTTCCGGCTCCCGAGGTTCCTCCTGAAGAAGGATCAGAGGTTCCTGCCGTGGACGAGGACTGCCTTGAGATCCCTCCTCCTGATGCCGAAGTTGCAGCTCCTCCTCCTGATACCGAAGTTGCAGCTCCTCCTCCTGATACCGAGGTTGCAGCTCCTCCTCCTGATGCCGAGCCGCCCCTTCCGCCATTTGAACCAACTGAGGAAGAAGATCTTGCCCCTGCGCGGATGAATGAGAAAGGGTAACCCTACCGGGGCCCTATGTACACTTAAAACTTTTTGTAATAATATTACAATCTTGTATTCGTATACATTTAGGCATTTATATCTATTTATTTCTTTCTTCTTTTTCTTCTCCTTTTATGCTCCTTGCCATTTTTGCAATTTTCAAGGCCCATCAGGGGTTAGCACGAGTTAGAGGGGTCTGGATTGGCCCCGGGAAGAGTAAGGCATTTGAACCCGGGGGAATATTATGTCCCCGGTTCGCAGAGTTGCCTCGGTGGGGCGTAACTTGTCTCTGAGCTGAAAGAATGATTTGAGTTCTGGGGGAATGTTACCTCCCCAGACCAAAGCGGTTGATTCGGTGGGACGTATCCCGACCCCGAACTGAGAAAGACACTTGATCCTGGGGGAATGTCACGTCCCCAGTCCAAAGAGTAGACTCGGTGAGACATCGCCTGACCCCGAGCTGTTTCAATCATTTGGTCCTGGGGGAATGTTACGTCCCCAGTCCAAAGAGTAGACTCGGTGGGACATCGCCCGACCCCGAGCTGTTTTAATCACATGGTCCTGGGGGAATGTTACGTCCCCAGTCCGAAGAGTAGACTCGGTGGGACATCGCCCGACCCCGAGCTGTTTGAATCACTTGGCACTGGGGGAATGTTACGTCCCCAGTCCAAAGAACAGACTTGGTGGGACATCGCCCGACCCCGAGCTGTTTGAATCACTTGGCCCTGGGGGAATGTTACGTCCCCAGTCCAAAGAACAGACTCGGTGGGACATTGCCCGACCCCGAGCTGTTTGAATCACTTGGCCCTGGGGGAATGTTACGTCCCCAGTCCAAAGAACAGACTCGGTGGGACATCGCCCGACCCCGAGCTGTTTGAATCACTTGGCCCTGGGGGAATGTTACGTCCCCAGTTCAAAGAACAGACTCGGTGGGACATCGCCCGACCCCGAGCTGTTTGAATCACTTGGCCCTGGGGGGGGAATGTTACGTCCCCAGTCCAAAGAACAGACTCGGTGGGACATTGCCCGACCCCGAGCTGTTTGAATCACTTGGCCTGGGGGAATGTTACGTCCCCAGTCCAAAGAACAGACTCGGTGGGACATCGCCCGACCCCGAGCTGTTTGAATCACTTGGCCCTGGGGGGGGAATGTTACGTCCCCAGTCCAAAGAACAGACTCGGTGGGACATCGCCCGACCCCGAGCTGTTTGAATCACTTGGCCCTGGGGGAATGTTACGTCCCCAGTCCAAAGAACAGACTCGGTGGGACATCGCCCGACCCCGAGCTGTTTGAATCACTTGGCCCTGGGGGAATGTTACGTCCCCAGTCCAAAGAACAGACTCGGTGGGACATCGCCCGACCCCGAGCTGTTTGAATCACTTGGCCCTGGGGGAATGTTACGTCCCCAGTCCAAAGAACAGACTCGGTGGGACATCGCCCGACCCCGAGCTGTTTGAATCACTTGGCCCTGGGGGAATGTTACGTCCCCAGTCCAAAGAACAGACTCGGTGGGACATCGCCCGACCCCGAGCTGTTTGAATCACTTGGCCCTGGGGGAATGTTACGTCCCCAGTCCGAAGGGCTGACTCGGTGGGACGTACCCCGACCCCGAGCTGTGAAAGGCACTTGGACCTGAGGGAATGTTACGTCCCCAGTCCGAAGGGCTGACTCGGTGTGGGACGTACCCCGACCCCGAGCTGAGAAAGGCACTTGGACCTGGGGGAATGTTACGTCCCCTCCGAAGGGCTGACTCGGTGGGACGTACCCCGACCCCGAGCTGAGGAAAGGCACTTGGACCTGGGGGAATGTTACGTCCCCAGTCCGAAGGACTGACTCGGTGGGACGCAACCCGACCCCGAGCTGAGAACGACACTTGGATCTGAGGGAATGTTACGTCCCCAGTCCGAAGGGCTGACTCGGTGGGACGTACCCCGACCCCGAGCTGTGAAAGGCACTTGGACCTGAGGGAATGTTACGTCCCCAGTCCGAAGGGCTGACTCGGTGGAATGTACCCTGACCCCGAGCTGTGAAAGGCACTTGGACCTGAGGGAATGTTACGTCCCCAGTTCGAAGGGCTGACTCGGTGGGACGTACCCCGACCCCGAGCTGTGAAAGGCACTTGGACCTGAGGGAATGTTACGTCCCCAGTCCGAAGGGCTGACTCGGTGGGACGTACCCCGACCCCGAGCTGTGAAAGGCACTTGGACCTGAGGGAATGTTACGTCCCCAGTCCGAAGGGCTGACTCGGTGGGACGTAACCCGACCCCGAGCTGAAAGCGGTGTGAAAGAGGTACTTGGCTCTGGGGGAATGGGGGAATGTCACGTCCCCAGTCCAAAGGCCAGACTCGGTGGGACATCGCCCGACCCCGAGCTGTAAAAATCACTTGGTCCTGGGGGAATGTTACGTCCCCAGTCCAAAGGGCAGACTCGGTGGGACATCGCCCGACCCCGAGCTGTAAGATCACTTGGTCCTGGGGGAATGTTACGTCCCCAGTCCAAAGGCAGACTCGGTGGGACATCGCCCGACCCCGAGCTGTAAAAATCACTTGGTCCTGGGGGAATGTTACGTCCCCAGTCCAAAGGCAGACTCGGTGGGACATCGCCCGACCCCGAGCTTTAAAAATCACTTGGTCTTGTGGGATGAATGTTACGTCCCCAGTCCAAAGGGCAGACTCGGTGGGACATCGCCCGACCCCGAGCTGTAAAAATCACTTGGTCCTGGGGGAATGTTACGTCCCCAGTCCAAAGGCAGACTCGGTGGGACATCGCCCGACCCCGAGCTGTAAAAATCATTTAGTCCTGGGGGAATGTTACGTCCCCAGTCCAAAGGCAGACTCGGTGGGACATCGCCCGACCCCGAGCTGTAAGATCACTTGGTCCTGGGGGAATGTTACGTCCCCATTCCAAAGGCAGACTCGGTGGGACATCGCCCGACCCCGAGCTGTAAGAATCACTTGGTCCTGGGGGAATGTTACGTCCCCAGTCCAAAGGGCAGACTCGGTGGGACATCGCCCGACCCCGAGCTGTAAAAATCACTTGGTCCTGGGGGAATGTTACGTCCCCAGTCCAAAGGCAGACTCGGTGGGACATCGCCCGACCCCGAGCTGTAAGAATCACTTGGTCCTGGGGGAATGTTACGTCCCCAGTCCAAAGGGCAGACTCGGTGGGACATCGCCCGACCCCGAGCTGTAAAAATCACTTGGTCCTGGGGGAATGTTACGTCCCCAGTCCAAAGGCAGACTCGGTGGGACATCGCCCGACCCCGAGCTGTAAAAATCACTTGGTCCTGGGGGAATTTTACGTCCCCAGTCCAAAGGCAGGCTCGGTGGGACATCGCCCGACCCCGAGCTGTAAGAATCACTTGGTCCTGGGGGAATGTTACGTCCCCAGACCAATGAGCATGACTCGGTGGGACGTAACCCGACCCCGAGCTGTAGCTGTAACAAACATCGATCTCGACGGTACAAGAGCAGACTCGAGCCGGAAAGAGACATCGGTCTCGGCGGTACAAGAGCAGACCCGAGCCGGAAAGAGACATCGGTCTCGACGGTACAAGAGCAGACCCGAGCCGGAAAACAAATATCAAAATTATTGTGTGAGCCATAACAAACAAGCATTATCAAATGTCAACCTAAGTCAGAAGAGGATTACTCACCCTTTTGGGATCTGTTGCCTTTCTTGCAACTCCACACTGGTCACTACAAGCAAGGTTCTTCTTAATATATCATCTCTGCATCTCAGCATTCCACGCATCCGACCGGATGACTTCCGCTATCAACTTGGTCGACCTAAAAAACCGAATGGTCTATGTACACACCGAGATAGCCTTCTTTTACCAAGTCTTCCACCTGCTCCCGCAGGTCTCTGCGTCCGTCCGTTGCATGTCCTCTGGAGTTGTGGTGTATGCAATAAGCCTTTTGGTTCCTCTTGTCCGGGGAAAATCTTCTTTGGTCGGGTTCTACTAAGAGGCATTTCCCTTGGATCTCCACGACAATTTATCCCAGTGGTTTATTTAGAGGAATGTATGCATTTTCCCCGACCACATGGTTTACTTGGACCTGGGGGAATGTTACGTCCCCAGTCCAAAGAGGTAGACTCGGTGGGACGTAACCCGACCCCGAGCTGAGAAAGGCACTTGGACCTGAGGGAATGTTACGTCCCAAGTCCGAAGGGCTGACTCGGTGGGACATACCCCGACCCCGAGCTGAAAAAGGCACTTGGACCTGGGGGAATGTTACGTCCCCAGTCCGAAGGGCTGACTCGGTGGGACATACCCCGACCCCGAGCTGAAAAAGACACTTGGACCTGGGGGAATGTTATGTCCCCATGCCAATAAGCATGACTCGGTGGGACATAACCCGACCCCGAGCCGAATAGTCAAGTGGCCTCGGCGGAACAAGATCTAGCCCCGAGCCGACTATCGAAGCGGCCTTGGTGCCAACTGTCTTGAAATATCCTTTAATGCAAGTCATAGGGTAGTTATGCATTAGCTTCGGGAGTTTGATACCACCATAAAGGGTTCACGTGCTCCCTCAATTCTATCATCCCTCCCATTTACAGAAGCATTGAAAATGTGATCTGCTGTCTTCCCAAATGAAGCCAGCATCAGTACACTTTTGTCTATTTTTTGAATTCCAAATCTCATAATTCCAAGAACTTCACCCCTAAATGTCATTAGATCTGCCAACAGCATCATATGGCGTATGTCTATGCTCATGCCATGAGCTTTCATGGTTTCATTTATCTCATCAATTATGCATATTATTGCAGCTTTAATTCCCAAAGTCTACTGCACTTCAAAAATGTGATTACTCTTTGTTTTACATCCATCGATTCCTTCAGCACCCATAACTGCTTGCAGGCCCGTGCCTTATACCAACAATCGGTACTTTTTCTTCTCTCTAATTTCTTTCTTTTTTTTTTCTTTTCTTTCTCAGCAATAACAACACGTTCAACAGTTTTTATGCCCTTTACTATAACCATTGGAAGCACATTTTTCAGAGAATGAAGCTCAAACTGAATTTTATTTTGTCAACTGGAGGAAAAATTTCCAACTTTCTGAAATCCAAAACCTTGATATGCTGTTGCTTCAGTTTGATTTTTGTAAAATTGATTCTTTCACAATATCGGCATTGATACCCAAATGGGCATCTAGAATTGTTTCCATTACGTAACATGTGAGCGACTGTGTAGTATGCCATATAAATGGCTGAATCTGATAATGATTCAACAGGGAACTGCAGATCCCAGGGAATACGAGTTCCACCAAACCCACTGATTCAGCCAGTGTGTTCAAAGCCATTGCGTGTCTTATCACGGTAGAGATTCATGGACTTTAAGCACTCGTCAGCTACCGTTCTGCTGTTGAACTCTCTGTTGACCGATGATTTTCACCCTTTGCCATTGTCTTACTACGCGAGCTGCTTTTTGTTGGATCCCCACAGACGGCGCCAACTGTTGACGGTGGATTTTGGTCTCAGGGTAATATGGGAATATCACCTCCGAGGGAATCCTCCTTCAACTGTGAATTTGTTTGGTTATGGGGGACCAACTGTTGACGGTGGATTTTGGTCTCAGGGTAATATGGGAATATCACCTCCGAGGGAATCCTCCTTCAACTGTGAATTTGTTTGGTTATGGGGGACCAAAAGCAAACTTAGCGGAAAACTAGAATATACGCCAATCAGACAAGGTGATTTAACGTGGTTCGGTGGATTTTTGGGATCCGACCTACGTCCACGGGCAAGAACAGGGTGGTGCTCTTTTATTACTCAAATACACTTCTCAAGCCTCTCTTTCGCTCTTACAAATTGGAACTTCTACAATTCGAATCTTTCACTCTTGTGATGATTTTCAGATGCCTTTTACACATGCTCTACCCTTCTATTTATAATAATACAGGAATCCGATTCCTATAAGAAATCCTATTTGCACTTAGTCTTCTCTTCTTTCATGGTTTCCTGATCCGATAATGCCTTCTTCTTCCGTATTCCCTTTCGGACTCTGACTCCTTTTCCTTGCGAGAGCAGGATATCTTTCTTATCTTATCCATAAGAATGGAGTGCTGTTGTCTTGAACACGGCTTGCTGGCTGGTCGGTTTTTTATGAGGTCGGTTATGTTAATCTGTTTATGCTGAGAATGTTTCTGCCGACCTCATAGTGATCGGTCATCCGAACCAAAGTGGTCGGCCTTAATATGATGTGGTCGGCCTTCATATGATCTGGTCGGTCTTCACATGACCTGGTCGGTCTGACCCTGAAGTGGTCGGTCTGACCATGAAGTGGTCGGTCTGACCATGAAGTCAACCAGAGAAAGGAAATTACTCTTTTGTCTTTGTCATGCTGTTGTAAATATTGTAGTGCTTGAAAACACCATCAACATGAATAATAAAATTATTTTATTTTCAGAGAATTGTTTTCCTTTGAGATATTTATCAAAATCTCTAATTGTTTAATGTAGTGTAAAATCACTAGTTATAGAGTCATGAATTAGAGCGTAATCTACCCTTGCCGAAAACGTTTCGAACATCATTAATTAAATCTGGTTAATTTTTTAGAGCACGTGTTAAAATACAGGACATCTACAGTGTAGGGATACATGTATTAGTAATGGTACATGCTTGAGACGAGTTAGGTTTTGCAAATTTCAATCTCGTTATGATTATGGATTCATCATGAAAATTATCCTGAATTTCGTGCCGATTTTTGAATCAGAATGAAAAATCATCATAAATTCCGAACCGATTATTTTGAAATCTCGAATCCTTATCAAGACTTATGAAAAAGATATATTGAATCTTAGATTTTTTTATTCATGACGAAAAATTATCTCGAATCTCGTATTGAATTATATGAAATGTTGAATCCCGATAGAGATTTAAATAAAAAATTATCTCGAATCCCGATCAAATTTTTATTTATGAAAATCATTTCAAATCTCATACTGAACAATACGAGATCCTGAATCCCTAACATTCTTATTGGTTATAAGTTTTTTCTTCATATTTAATGTTAAAATTTCAAATTTAATGTTATCAAATTTAGATTTATTAACATATTTCGAGTTTCTATTGATTTGTTTCAAATTTAATTATTACTATTAAACTTATTTCAAGTTTTTATTGATTTGTTTCAAATTTAATTATTACTATTCAACTTCAATGCGCACCCATACAAGTTACATTAACAAAGCCCGTTAAAAGACATTGTCGAAAGCTTAATTATATAATTGTTCACGGGGATTTCCTGACTCAAGAAAAACAAAAGTGTGAAGAAGGGTATAGAAGAGATTTTCACTTCCTGAAAGAGGGGCCCGAGCCCGAGGCGCATGAGGACATGAGGGAGGAACCAGACCCAACTTGATATAAAGACATCAAATTCGACGGCACTTGAGCATCTATGAAGGCCAACCCGACCTTGTGGGACAGGTCGATCATTTTAGTTTACAGTCGATCATCTCAACTTGCTGACCCGATGAGGTAAGTCGGGGTAAGGGCATTAAATTCAAGTCTAGATGACGTAAGCCTTAAACGGGAGTTCGGGTTTACCAAGGTCTAACGGGCTAGAAGTAGGCCGGCTGATGGGACGGAGCAGGGCTGCAAGTTTATTTTCTGACACACGCTATCGCATGGGAGTGGTTGGAATACCGGTTGGCACATGGGAATAGCTTGTAATAGTTACCAAGAATGGGTAATTTAATGAAGTTCAGATAGCAGGTCGTAGGGTGTCAAGCGGCTAGAGTATAATCCATAGGGTAATTGGGGAAGATAGTCTAGGAAATAATGGCTTAACAACGTGGCTGACGTCACGAATTTAGTGTAACAATGTATTTGTACCTAATATATAAATGGGTTGAGAGTTCATTGTAAGGGGTTGATCATTTTTTATTCGCAAACACTTGTAACTTGTAATATAGAGGAAAGAATCTCGAGCTAGAGACAGAAAATAGGTCGGTCAGACTCGAGCCAGTAATTAAAGTTTATTTTTCCCTTGTGTTTATGGACGTAGGTTGGATCCATTCCGTCGAACAACGTTAAATCTTTTATTTATCTGTGTGCTTTTTTCGGCCTTCTAAAGTTTGCATTTGGTCCCAACAAACCAAACAAATTCACTGCATGAGGGAGGTTTAATCGAAGAGTGGTTTTCCCGAATTACCTTTGGAATGAAAAATAATCGTCAATAGTTGGCACTTTCTATGGGGAACAGTACAAGAAGCAACAAACACACTAAGGCGATGGTAGAAGACGGGAACCACATATCTTTAGAGGCTTCGACGACATAGTGGATGGAGAAAATGGAAGAAACCATGCGAAATGAGAGATAAAATGCTCAAAAGGAAAGAGATACAACTCAAACCTTCATGAAGGCCATGATGGAGAAGTTTGAGGGGTTGGAGAAAAAACGGGAGAAAATGGGGAGCAGGCCCCAACTAAGGAAATAAGGAGATAGCGAAAGGAAAAAAAATCACTGGAGCAGAATGAGACGACAAAAACGGGAAGAGGAGTGCCCATAGAGTCAGATTGGTAGCCATTGCCGGAGCCGCACCGCCAAGGGAGCTGTGGAAAGAAGGGGAAGGTAGACAAACTCTGGAATCCTCCAGCAACAGGCTATTTTTCGTGGATAGTGACATGGAGCGACACCTGAGGGAGGGGTATGAAGCTCCTAAAAAGGAAGATATCGTGCTCGGAGTGGAAAAGCGGGGAATCTCATGGACGTGAGCATGACAACTCCGAGAACCAGATGATGAGTTGGTTTCAGAAGGAGATGAGGAAGTGGGAGGAATGGATGAAAGACGGGCCAATAGGTGACCAAGACATGGAGGTGACACCCCTTTTTTCAAAGGAAAATATGGCAATAAAATTCCAATGAGATTCAACATGCCTTTGATGGATGTCTATAAATGGAGCACGGACACCAAGTCCCATATTGAGAAGTTCGTTTTGCTGATGGAGATTCAGGGTTTCACCGGAGATGACATCTGCAAGATATTCCCTTTAATCTTGTATAGGTCAGCTAGCTTATGATTCATAAACTTAACCCCGAAGAGTATCAGCAGCTTCGCGCAGTTGAGGAAATCCTTTGTGCGACACTTCAAATGGGGCTTGCGTACCGAGGAAGATGGTGGGGTCGTTGAGGTTGATGAAACAGTGAGACGATGAGTCTTTGAAAAGCTTTGTCGATAGTTACTAGTGATGTTTGTAGCATCGGGATATGCCTAGCATGGAGAGAGAGAGAATGCCTAGCGTTGGCCATCCCATTTCAGATCCGTAGGAGCATAGCACAGGGAATGCCTGAGGGTCTCCGTGGAATTTGCAGACTCGGGGCCTGCCTAGCATGGGAAAAATCTCATGGCATTCTGATGTCCAATATCATTACTTCGCTATTCACATATAATTACTTGATGCGCATGGGTTTGACTAGGGTGGATTAAAGGTCCTCTATTCGAGGGAAACGCCTAAAGGCTACCTTTACCACGATGTTCTGTCGTACCGGACGAAGTATGTTTGATTGGATGTAAGCATGTTCAATTGGGCATATGAGGTCCCACATTATGTATTTGGTCCTTCGCATATGTGTTCATGTCGCCATAAATTCCATTTCTTTTGTAATCACATTCGAACGCGTCCAAGAACACAACTCGAACGCATGCTTTCGGCCAGCCTCAGTTCGAACGCGTTTACGAACGCTACTCGAACGCGCATATTTTCTATTTTATCATGCATCAGGTCTTATCCCGTTCGAACGCGTCCAATAATGCACCTCGAACGCATGCTCTCGACCCTTGTCCGTTCGAACGAACGCACCTCGAATGCATACTCTCGGTCTTTCTCCGTTCGAACGCGTTATCAAACGCTCCACGAACGAGCTTTCACCTGTTACATCCCATTTCATGCATGCTGTTTCTTCCATTATATTCTCATACATGATTGCTTCCTTGATTGTTTCTTTCACACTATAAACCTAATTATGTCTCTCCTATATTTATGTTTTACTTGTATTGCCATATTTATCGATTTAATGTGTTTATGAAATTATATGTCTGATGTTATTCCAGTTTACTTTTATGCATGCGAACTTAGATATAGGTTATATACAAACTTAGATATGGGCTTTATTTTCATGCATGTGAACTTAGAAGTAGAATACTTTTGGAAATATATGTTGCGTAGATTCGATTAAATTATTACACAAATCATTTCATTACAAGTGGCATAAGCAAGAGACCATTCTGAACCCAACGGTTTGAGGTCTTCCCTTGCGAGGGGTGAGTGCGGCTTTAAATCATTTTCCTGGTTCACACCGGGTGGCGACTCCATGTTATTTCTCCGGTTTAGTTCCCATGCGGGCTATTCTGTACTCCCGACCGGGCCGCGAACCCAGGACAGCGTCGTCCACTTCTGTACCTTGTCTACAGCTGGGTTGGCATGATAGATCGGAGCTAGATGTGTTCGCCAAGGCGAGGGAGAAGGTCAGGCAAAGGCCGCCAATCTTGAAGAACTGTTAAATTTGCTAAGTGTTCCTGGATGGAACTCACGTGGGGATCGGGTCTCAGAGTTTGTTAAGTGGTGTGATCCCTTAGGGGAATGAATGGATTAACTTTTGTGAAAATGGCTAAGTGTTGAAAGAAATTTCCACACATCGGGTCTTTGTTTATAGTATATTTATATATGAAAATAAAGAAATTACGAGTGCGAAAAAGAAGTGAATATTCATTGATTCAGAATTCTTTATAAAGGGCCCTCTCGGGGTCACCCATACAAAAATACAAAGAAAAACAAAAGAAAAGGTGATTGTTAAGCAGTAGGAATAAGGCGGTCTCATTAGGAGCATATTCAGCATGGGCAAGGGCATCGGTAGTAGGGCTGGTGGCATCAGTAGCAGCAGTGGACAATGAGGGTTCTGTGACCTCTTCAATGAGGGCATCAGATGTGGAGGGGTCAGGAGCTTCCTCAGCAGAAGTAGCAGCAAGAGGAGAAGGTCCGAGATCTTCTTGGGCTGAAGGCACGGTGGACACTGGCTCAGTATCTTGAATGGCCTCGGGGTCTCCTGGAGTTTGTCCCAATGCATCTTCTTCAATTATCTTCCTCTTTCACCACTTTAAGAGCCGATATATTGGGTCCAAATCCAGACTAGTTTGGAGCATCTCGAATATCTGCACACACTCTTCAAGCCCTTCGACTTTGGCTTCTGTTTTGGTAGTTTCCAAATGACCAAGCTCATCAGCCTCCATTCTCTTTATGTCTTCAAGATCCTTCTTAAGATACTCTAATTTTTCCCTAAGTTTGGTATCAGACGAGACAACCCACCATGACAAGGACTTAGCTTCATCGGCCTTTCGGGTCAGCTCGGCTCTGGCATCGTCTCTCTCTTTCTATGTGAATTCGGAGGCTCGGTGGAGAGAGGAGATCTTGTCTTTGTTGCCTTCTTCGGATTGTTCAGAATCTATGAGCTTAGCTCCAACTGCCTTGAAAATTTGTGTTCCCTCTCGGTCAGACGACTTTGCAGTCTTTGGGCCTGACCCCCTCTGAGAGAGTACTTGTCAATAATTTCTTATTAGTGGCCATGATGTAAGCCATCTGCAATACAGAAACAGGGTCAGTACAATAAAAATGGGTAAGAACAAGTTTTGAGAGAAGAGTTCGGTTACCCTTGAGAGGGCTCGACTAATTTTGCTGACGAGGTCCTCAAGCGACTGGCTTTCATATTCCATAGCTTGCTCCAAAGTAACAGAATAAGCCATATGATTGAAGGATGCGAGGATGGGAGTAACCTTGTCTCTTACATCCCCAGTGAAATTGTTGATTCCCAACACCGGGGTCATTTAGGGAGGAACTGTTGGGGCCTTGCCCTTCTAGGCTGTTGTTTTCCTCATCAGAGCCCTCTCCACTGGCTCTTCGGGCTCATCCCCCCGATCTGATGGTGACGTCTCTTGCTCGGTGGGGGAGGGGTGATTACGACTTGGACTGGTCTAGAGGTACTTGTAGTATGAACGGGTGGCTGGGCACGTGCAGGTTAGACTGAAAGATTGGGATTATGGCGGTTGATGGGGTGCTTGAAGGCATTGGTGACAGTACGGTCGTGGCATGGGCATATTTCCTCCTAGCTTTTGGCAGGACGGGGGTAGTCATTCGGGGTCGGGAGCTGCTAGACCCACCCCATGAGGCCTGTAGCATCTCTTGGGCACGTTGGAAAGGAGTTCGGGAGCCAGAAATTACTGTAAAGAAGAAAAAGAACACTTAGAACATAAAATGAGAAATAGGGAAAAGCAAGGAGAAAAATAGACTAAGGCAAAAAAACATAAAGTTAGAAGGTCAGCCATAACCTACCAGCCTTCCTCGTCTGGGGAGGCGGAGTGGTCGAGATTAGGCCCGAGTCGGCCAAGGCGGAGGAATTAACGAGGTCCCTATAGTGACCTCCAAATTCGATTGCCTTATTCACCTAGGCTCGGGTCTCGTGGTGGACTTTTAGGGAGATCCCCCCAGCAAGCTGCAAAAGATTCAGAGGTTAGAAATCAGTTAAGACAAAAAAAAAAGAATTCAGATGTCGGGTCGTTACATCCGTTAGAGAAGACATTTGAGACTGTGATAAGTTCACCGTCAACCAGTTGTTCCAATGCCCAATACACATCTAATACAATTAAATAATATATTTTTCATCACAAAAATTTCAGAATTTCCAGATCTGATCTGGGTGCCAAAAATATCATTTTTCATGCTTTAAATCCAATTTTCTCAACATTAATCATATTAATATTTACACCAATCAAAGCCACCACCTATGAAGAACTCAAGAATAATTCTAGGAGTTACAAGAGTGGTCATAACACTCTAGAATGACAACAAGTCATCAAATGATAAAATTGAACTAATATTACACTAATATTATTCAATCTAACTCCACACATGCATCTAGCCTCCAAATCCATACTCCAAATCAAAAAGCCCCAAAATCCAAGAAAGAAAGAAACCCTAGAACTATTCTAAATGCTCAAGAACAAGAAACGAGCTTTCTAAAGTTAAGAATATTGAAGATTACCTCAAAATCTCTTAATTTCCTTAAGCTTTCTTCTTGATTTCATCATTTTCTCTCAAGTTTCTTCAAGAAAAATTTTGGGAGCTTTCATGGAGGTGTATTTTCGACCAAGGGAAGCTTATGATTGAGAAAATAAAATTTTCTCACTTTAAATACAAGGCTTGGACGAAATTCGGGGCAATATGGCCATTTTAATTTATTTAATCATATTTAAAGAATACAAATTCAATTTGAATTCTTCAAGCTTAAAAAGAAACCATGCCACTTGTTACCAATAATATCTCACCACTTATTATACTAATTATGACTTATGGATAAAATATTTAATTTCTAATTATTTAACAATTAAATGACTAAATAATTATTTAATCTAAATAACTATATATATATATATATATAAATGTATTTTTATTTAGATTAAATAACAAAATACATATATTTATGACATGTATCAAAATCTCATTTGATAATTAATTAATATGTATGTAATCAAATTTTGTATCAAATACAAATACATATTAATTATTAATTGAACAAAATCTCATAATGTATGTATTTTCGTTTAACCGTTTAAACGATTCGAATTAACTCATTTAATCCGGTGAAGTATTATGAATAATCTGTATTATTCATAACCTGTTGCCCAAGTGCTCAACGAGTACACTTCATATTATGAGACTCTCTAAGTTTAGGTTTATCCGTCACGAAATCAAATTTCGTGTCCATAATTCACTCACTCATAAATTATGACAACCACGAATAATCTCGCTAAACTATGCAAGTCGAGGTCATTGCATACGTATAATCCCTCTGTCACAGGCTATCAATATCATACTGGAGATATAGATAGAAATGTCAAATCCATAAGGTATAATATAGTCGACTTTTAAATTTACAATCTCTAAATAACACTCAGAACTCGCTTCCGAAGTATACCATGGATTTACTAGATCGCAAACACATTCAAGATACATATGTCATGTACACATGACTGAGGGATTCTATCTGATACTCAAAGGATATCATGAGCATCAGTCTACACCCAACGAGCAGGCGGTGGTCTGACCTAAATAGATCGGTGACGTGACTGCCATCAAAAAATGGAGGATGTCTCATATATCCACAATGGTATCTCAAGTCGAATGACCACTATGCTACTCGACGCGAGAAGATTCCTATTGATGTTGGTATACCATCTATTAGGAAATATTCGGTGAGACGTTCAGTGTTTATCAAATAAACACATACACCTCTATACGAGTCTCCCAAGTCTCATGATTCATTGGGATAAACCATCAGACCAAGTCTCGATATACGACATGTACTGATCTCAGTGGATTTTACTAATCGACCGTGTTAGTAAATATTGACCAGGAACTTTATTTGAGAATATACAACTTATAGTGATGTTTCCCAATATCAATTACAAACTACGTTGTAACTGCGCACTACGTTGTAAATCCTGGGGTCTTTGTCTTATATATATGTATCACTAAATCAGATTTAGTTTCAATCTAATCATAATTAGATCGAATATGTATTAAAAATAAGAGGTGCAACCATAAAGTAAGTAATCTTATGGAAAAATGAATTATTCGTATTCATGAATCGGACATAAATATGATCCGAGTTTGCACTCCGAGCACCAATCCTAACACGAACAGCCCCTGAATATCGACACAAAACTGGATTGTTTTGGACCCGATTCGTGCCCAGCACACTGCCAAAACATCCCCTGAAATGCGTGAACTGCTGTGATATTTCAGGTCTGATTTTTCAACGAAAAACAACCCCAACACATCCCTAAACGTTTTAAGGATTAATGTCACACTAAGGAAATCTTTTATTTTGCTTCTTGCTCTTATTTTTATTTTCTCAACACTTTGAGAGAATTTGGAGAAGAAGAAGATGGAGGATATGGTTAAAATAAGAGACAAGGCAAAAAGAAAATCCAATTTTCTTTTTATACTTAGGGTTATTAATTTCCAAAATTAACAAACCCCTCATCTCCCATCCTTTAGAAAATTCGGCCAAGGCATATGAGAAATCAAAAATTTTATAACAACAATCTTAATTGCCATAATGAGAAAATGTTACAAAACTAAATATTCAATTAACCTTTTGAAAAACATAACTTCTAAAAAACAATCAATGGTTTCCAAAACCCAAAACTTGAAATTCCAATAATGGCCTTATTAAATTATATCACATATAATTTAATTTTATATATTTAATAATTATCATATAATTATTAAAACCATATATTAACTTTTAATAAATAGTTTCAAGTGTGACAAAATGATATTATTAATCATATTAATAATATTTATACATATGTGAGTATATAATTGGACTATCCAATTATACTAAATCCGCTACAGTATATTGAGCTAGTACGGGGACCAAATGGACCTACGGTTTCGAGCTCCAATAATCTCGAAATATTAATTAAGCTCTTAGTTAAATATTCTGAATTATTAACTCCGGGTTATTCCACTAAAACCTGAAGCTGCACTCTCGTTGCCGCATATAGTATATTAAGCTGAACCACGTCGGTGTCCATCGATATGGTCATTACACACAGATTAACCTTTCACGAGTATCTCGTAATTAGAACCGAGTCATAATGTCTGTTATACTCCTTTAATTATTTTTACCTAAAATACCATTGATTCTCTAATGAACGATTTATTCATAACCATTATGAATTTTAATCTTCCTATTTGTAATAGAAAAACTCTAGCGCTCTAACCGTTCAAGTACTGAATCAACCCTTAAGGAAGATACTAATCTACTTCTCGCAAGAAGGAGTGAACTCCATGTCTATGTAAAATATCCCTAACTACACACCAAACCATGTCCCCAAAGTACGTAGCTATTGGTCGGGACTGCTACACCAACCTCACCTTAGTAAATCAAAGGACATAGCCTGTCATGCATGAGTTCATAGTACGCTCGAGATTAAGATCAATCCATATATGACCATCTAGTAGATCAAAATGAATTTTTTTATTTAACGGATATTATAAGAAAGTCATTTATATCTAGGTACAGTCCTATATGATCACATCATACAATGTGCCTCCATTCTTATATCTCCACATAGACGATCCTGGATCAAGGTCACCATACAAATATAGAATGGACAGCAGCTATAGATAAACCACAAACAAAGTACCCGCTTTGTTTGCTCTCTATGGACTATTTTAGATTACTAACTTCAGACTTAAATCCTATTGTGTATGACACGCATACACTAAGTCTGAAGGCACATGAGTAATTTAGGGTAATCAAGATAATTTGCAATATGTGATATTTGAACAAACACTTTGATAAAGGAATAATGCATCATTTTATTTCATAACATATAAAATCGTTTACATTACATGAAGCTCTAGGGCATATATCCCAATAATCTCTCACTTGCACTTGAGCAAATAAGACATGTCACGTAATTCTAGACCATATAGGTGACTTTTAAACACTTTAGCCGACAAGGTATTTGTAAACGGATCAGCCAGGTTATTTACGGATGCAATCTTTGTGACAGTAATTTCTCCTCTCTGCACCATTTCTTTGATGAGATGATATTTTCTCTCTATATGTTTTCCCATATTGTGGCTTCTTAGTTCTTTTGAATTTGCCACTGCACCACTATTATCGCAATAAAGTGTGAGTGATTTATCCATATCTTGAACAATTTCTAGATCTCCCAATAATTTACAGAGCCATACTGCTTCCTTAGTTGCTTCGCAAGCTGTTACATACTCAGCATCCATGATGGAGTCAGCAATACAAGATTGCATTATACTCTGCCATACTATAGCCCCACTACCTAAGGTAAACACTGATCCAGATGTTGATTTCCTAGAATCGACATTCGTCTGAAAATAAAAGTTTGTATATCCTCTTATGATCATATCCTCACCAGAATACACAAGCATATAATTTTTCGTTCTCTTAAGATACTTGAGAATGTGTTTCACAACTACCCCATGATCCAATCCTGGGTTAGACTGAAACCTACTGACTACTCTCACTACAAAGTAGATGTCTGGTCTCGTGCATAACATAGCATACATGAGACTACCAACTGCTGAGGAATATGTGATATGTCTCATTTCCTCAACTTCTAGAGGTGTCTTAGGAGACTGTTCCTTTGAAAAATGAATTCCATGTCGATAAGGCAAATATCTTTCTTGGAATTCTGCATCCCAAACCGCACAAGGATCTTATCGATGTAGGATGCCTGAGACATAGCTAACAGTAGGGGTGGGCGCGGTTCGGTTTGGTTCGGTTTTTGCTAAAAACCGAACCAAACCATATTTTACGGTCCGGTTTTTTTTACCTCTCAAACCAAACCATTAAATAACGGTTTGTTCGGATTGAAAATTTTTTAAACCAGCGGTTTACGGATTGGTTCAGTTCGGTTTACGGATTATTCTACTTAAAACTAATGATTCACTAAATAATCGAAACATAAAGCAGAATCATTCCGCATGTAAAGGAAATGATATAAACCAAATGCCATGCCTAATTTCCAAACAAGACAACCATGCCTAATTTCCAATTTATCTACTAAATGCCATGCCTAATTTCCAAACAAGACAACCAAATGCCATGCCTAATTTCCAAACAAGACAACCAAATGCCATGCCTAATTTCCAAACAAGACAACCAAATGCCATGCCTAATTTCCGGATTATTCTACTTGATGTGTTGTATTTTCTTTAATCTCTTTGAGAATAGGATTGAATACCAATTTATCTTCTTTAATGCGCCCACATTCTAATTCTCAAAGCTTTACTGCAGGTCGTATCCATTTCTTTAGCAATTGGAGAAAGGTATTCACATTGTACAACCCTATTAAAACATATAGGAATAGAATGCTATGCAGGTCCAAAAAGAACATAAACAATGATATTGAATCAGTAAAATCAGGAAAGTAAGAAATATAAGATACCTCTTGGCATTTCTGCCAACAGAATGAAGTGATTGAACTGTTAGCAAGAGCATCTGTCTCCTGAATGCAGAATCTGTGATCTACAAAAGTGGAAATGTATACTAAAATTGGAAACTTAGGATATTAAGAAAGATAAGTAGATTAAATTCTATAATCAAAGTCGGCAAATATATAAGATATAAAAAATAATACCATATAAAATAAGAGTTATTATTCTCTTTTCCATTCCATACTTTTTAATAAGTAGTAGCCTGTAGCATCCAAAAAGATAAACAATGTAAATTACATTTACTTAACATGATAACTTCTGCAAACTAACTAATACACAACTCAAACCAACAATAAAAATGAACAAATCTAAACAAGTAGAAGCTATAAACTTGAACAGGTATAATATAATACGTATATAATCTACTTTATCAATATTCAACTATTGTTTGAATACAGCCAAATAGAGAAAGGTAGCTATAAATAATTAGGTACCAACCTATGGGGGAAAACCCCGTTATACAACAAAACCAGATGTCTCTCCCCATCAAATTAAATTGAGCTAATTCATCCTTTAAATTTCATATTTTAAATTGCAAAACCTAGAATATATCACACACCAAAACAATCAATTAGTTCCAAAATCTCAATTTACAGTGAACAAACCCACTAGGGAAAAAAATTAAAAATATACAAGTAAACCTTAATACAACATTTAATCAAAACCCAAAAAAAAAAATGAAAAACGACACCCATTATTTTAACTTGTGTCTAATTCATTGTACTTCGACAAATACCATGTAAGCTTCAAAATCCACAGCGAGAAAGATTGACAGCGAGAGATGAGAGAGAAGTAGGCTGGTAGCGAGAGGCGAGAGAGAGAGAGAGAGTGACAACGAGAGAACAGAGTAGTCGGCGAGAGAGGCGAGAGAGAGAGTCACTGTGAGAGATGAGATGAGTGATGAGCGGCAGAATGAGATGAGTAGCTGAGGCCTGAGGTGAGGATCAATAGGGTTTTTTTTTTAATTTATAACGGTTCGGTTCGGTTTAACAGGTGTGGTTCGGATTAACACCTGAACCGAACCGTAAACCGTTTGGAGTGGGCCAATCCGAACCGCAAACCGAACCATTAGAAAAAAAACCGTAAATTCGGTCTGGTTTGGTTCGGTTTGCGGTCTGGTTCGGTTCGGTCGGTTTTTTTGCCCACCCCTAGCTAACAGTTATTTCTTATAATCCTGAAGTATCTGGATCCCAATGACATAACTGGCCTCTCCCAAATATTTCATTTGGAATTGGTTAGCTAGCCAGGTTTTCACGTCTGATAATATATTTACATCATTCCTAATGAGTACAATATCATTGATATATAAAATAAGAAAAAGCACCTTCCAGTCAATGACGTGCTTGTATACACAAGGCTCATCAACATTCTGCTCAAAGTTATAAGACTTGATCGTGGTATCAAATCATATGTTCCAAGATCGAGATGATTGTTTGAGCCCATAAATGGACCTTTGCAGCTTGCAAACCTTTTTCTCTTGAACTTGGGCTATGAATGTTAGGGTTTGTGCTCGGAGTGCCAATCCGGATCGTATCTATGTATGATTCATGAATACGAACAATTTCATTTTCCATAATATTACTTATTTATGGTAATACTTCTTGTTTTTATATACATATTCGATCTAATTACGATTAGATTGAAACTAAATATGATTTAGTGATATATATATATATATATATATTAGACAAAGACCCGATAATATATTTTGTAGTGCGCAGTTTCAAAGTAGTTTGTAATTGACATTGAGAAGTGTCACTATTAGAAGTATATTATCAAATAAAGTTTCTGGTCAAGATTTACTGACACGGGTCGATTAGTAAAATCCGATGAGACCAGTATATGTCGTATATCGAGACTTGGTCTGATGGTTTATCCCGATGAACCATGAGTCTTGGGAGACTCGTATAGACGTGTAGGTATTTATTTGATAAATACTGAATGACTCACCGAAGATTTCCTACTAGATGGTACACCAACGTCAATATGAATCTTCTCGAGTCGAATAGCATAATGGTCATTTGACTTGAGATACCACTGTGGATATATGAGATATCTTCCATACTTTGATGGTAGTCACATCACCGATCTATTTAGATCATACCTCTGCATCTTCTTTGGCTGTGGACTGATGCTCATGATATCCTGTGAGTATCAGATAGAATACATCAGTCCTGTGTACATGGTATATGTATCTTGAACGTGTTTGCGATCTAGTAAATTCATGGTTGTGGTATACTTCGGAAGTGAGTTCCGAGTGTTATTTATAGATTTTAAATTTAAAAGTCAACTATATTATACCATAGGGATTTGACGTTCCTATCTATATCCCCGATATAATATTGATAGCCTGTGATAGAGGGATTATATGTATGCAATGACCTCGACTTGCATAGTTTAGCGAGATTATCTGTGGTCGTCATAATTCATGAGTGGGTGAATTATGGACACGAAATTTGATTCTGTGACGGATAAACCTAAACTTAAAGAGTCACACAATACGAAGTGTACTCATTGAGCACTTGGGCAACGCGTTATGAATAATACAGATTATTCATAATACTTCACCGGATTAAATGAGTTAATTTGAATCGTTTAAACGGTTAAACGAAAATACATGCATTATGGGATTTTGGTCAATTAATAATTAAAATATATTTATATTTGATACAAAATTTGATTTGATAGATATTAATTGTCAAGTGAGATTTTGACACATGTCATTAATATATGTATTTTGTTATTTAATGTAAATAAAAATATGTATATAGATATTTATATTAATTAATTATTTAGTTATTTAATTGTTAAATAATTAAATAATTAGAAATTAAATATCATATCCATAAGTGATAATTAGTATGATAAGTGGTGAGATATTATTGGTAACAAATGGCATGATATTTTAAGCTTGAAGTGTTCAAATTGAACAAGTAACTTAAGGCTTATTAAATAAAATTTGAAAAAGACCAAAATACCCCTCCCCCACAATTTCTCCCCTAGCCATATATAAAAGGGAAAATTGATTTATCTTTCATTAATTTGTCTTGGCCAAGCCTCCACCATTTTAGAGAGCTTCCAAAATGGTTCTTGAGAGAAAACTTGAAAGCTTAAGGAAATTTGGAGATTTTGAGGTAATCTTTAATATTCTTCAGCTTAGAAAGTTTGTTTCTTATTCTTGAGTATCTAGAATAGTTATATGGTTTCTTTCTTTCTTGGATTTTGGGGCTTTTTGATTTGGAGGATGGATTTGGAGGCTAGATGCATGTGTGAAGTTAGATTGAATAATATTAGTGTAATATTAGTTTAATTTTATCATTTGATGACTTGTTTCTATTCTAGAATATTATGAACACTCTTGTAACTCCTAGAATTGTTCTTGAGTTCTTCATTTGTGGTGACTTTTGTTGGTGTAAGTATTAATATGATTAATGTTGAGAAAATTGGATTTAAAGCATGAAAAATGATAATTTTGGTTACCAAATCAGATCTAGAATTTCTAAGATTTTTGTGATTAAAGGTATGTTGTGCAAATATATTGGATGCGTTTTGAACATTGGAACAATTGCCGGAAATTATTTCAGAGTTGAAATACACGAAAACGATGAAAATCTGCATTACCGGGTGAGTTTTGGGCTTACCGGGTGTCCGTTGTCTTGGTCACTGTTTGGGCAGCCCAAGAAATGTCCAAGTACTATTGGGACTGGCCTGGGCAGCCCCCATGTGTATTGGTTGGTCAGTTCGGATAAAAACGCGTTTTATGCCACTTTGTGGAAAAATATTTTTCGTAAAACTTTCGTAGTGTTTCTTAATTATTTATGTCATTATTTGACATCGAATAAATATGTTTAGGTGAAATATGAATGAATTATTCATATTGGATATTGAATAATTTATTCGGTAAGTTTAAAATTTTTAAAGTTACGATTTCACCCGAACAGCACTTCCGTCTGTGCCTGCGCTAAAACCCCAACAAAGAACCCCCTCTAGTTGTACCATATAGATACACTCATCAAGATTGTCATTCAAGAATGCAGTGTTGACGTCCATTTGCTAAATCTCATAGTCATAATATGCGGCAATGGACAGAAGAGTGCGAATGGATTTTAGCATGGCTACTGGCGAAAAAGTTTCCTCATAGTCAACTCCCTCTTTCTGGGAATAACCCTTGGCCACTAGTCTAGCCTTGAAGGTCTGTACATGCCCATATGTTCCCCTCTTTCTCTTGTAGATCCACTTGTAACCTATAGGTTTTACCTCATCAGGTTGGTCTACAAGGTCCCAGACTGAGTTGGAGTACATAGACTTCATCTCTAAGTTCATGGCTTTGAGTCATTCATCTTTATCAGAATCATCCATTACACTATGATATGTTAATGGATCATCTACACCATCGCTGGAGGTGACAACTTATGCCTTTCCAACTCCTAGATAGTGATCAGGTTGTCGTACAACCCTCCAACTACGTCTAGGTGGCAGATCATTCTGACGAACTTTCATCTAATGCTCAGATGTCGAAGGTGTTATGTGTTTATCATCTTTCGTTGATGATGGTGCACTAGTCGAACCAGCAAGTAACACCTTATTATGAGATTTGAACTCTCTCATATAGTCCTCATCTATAAACATGGCATTTGTCGATACAAATACTTTGTTATCTTCATGGTTATAAAAGAATCCACCCCTAGTTTCCTTAGGA
>SKCR01046011.1:0-41390 GCA_019454045.1 Zanthoxylum bungeanum | reverse complement strand
GTAATGAGTGATGACCTTGATGGACCTTCATCAGGACCATTTGAAAGCCCATTCGACAGCAGACCTTCAACAGGTCTGGCAGTACAATAAGGAAAGATTGTTTCATAAACCTTCGACAGGTCTAGTTATATATTGAGGAAATATTCTTGGACCATTGTCAGGTCTGTAGAGTGAATACCTTCCTGGTCTCATCAAGTCCAGTCGACTAGGGACATCCCCCACGGACTCACATCGAGTCAAGTCGAAGACATGGATTACACATGTCGTGTGACTTAAAACTTTCTGGTCTCATCAAGTCCAGTCGACCGGGGACATCCCCCACGGACTCACATCGAGTCAAGTCGAAGACATGGATTACACATGTCGTGTGACTTAAAACTTCCTGGTCTCATCAAGTCTAGTCGACCGGGGACATCCCCCACAGACTCACATCGAGTCGAGTCGAAGACATGAATTACACATGTCGTGTGACTTAAAACTTCCTGGTCTCTTCAAGTCCAGTCGACCGGGGACATCCCCCACGGACTCACATCGAGTCAAGTCGAAGACATGAATTACACATGTCGTGTGACTTAAAACTTCCTGGTCTCATCAAGTCCAGTCGACCGGGGACATCCCCCACGGACTCACATCGAGTCAAGTCGAAGACATGAATTACACATGTCGTGTGACTTAAAACTTCATGGTCTCATCAAGTCCAGTCGACTGGGGACATCCCCCACGGACTCACATCGAGTCAAGTCGAAGACATGAATTACACATGTTGTGTGACTTAAAACTTCCTGGTCTCATCAAGTCCAGTCGACCGGGGACATCCCCCACGGACTCACATCGAGTCAAGTCGAAGACATGGATTACACATGTCGTGTGACTTAAAACTTTATGGTCTCATCAAGTCCAGTCGACCGGGGACATCCCCCACGGACTCACATCGAGTCAAGTCGAAGACATGGATTACACATGTCGTGTGACTTAAAACTTCCTGGTCTCATCAAGTCTAGTCGACCGGGGACATCCCCCACAGACTCACATCGAGTCAACTCGAAGACATGGATTACACATGTCGTGTGACTTACAATTTCCTGATCTCATTAAGACCAGTTGATCGGGGACATCCCTCATGGATTCGTATCGGGTCAAGTTGTAGATATGGAACACACATGTCGTGTGACTTATAATCTGACCTTCATCTGGTCCAATTGATTGGGTACTTCCCCAAAGGGTCCAGCAGAGTCGAGTTCATTATCCCGACCATCATCTGGTTCGGTCGACTGAGTACTACCCCAATGGCTCATGTAGAGTCAAGTTCATAACTTGACATTTGTTTGATTCAATCAATAGGCAGCTTCAACGCTCGGTACACCTGCACGATATGGCCTACTCCTAGGCGACACACGCGCCAATGACTCTTGACTTAGAGAGTAGGGGACAAACTGTATGGGCCAAATTTGGTCCAGGGGTAGTTTCGTCATTTTACTTCAGGCCCAATACTGGACGCACCCCTGAAGCCTCCTAATCAAACCCCAGAGACATAATGTCGGCCCAGGCCCGATGAGAACCAACACTCGTAACCGAAGGACCATCCAGAGGCCCGCCCACGCGACGCCTAAGTTCATAAACTCAACAGTTGCCAGCCTACAACGGGCAAAACATAGTAATAGCTCTTCATAAAGTTGACTGTTACCATGATCCAACGGACGATTAATCAAAAGGCAATAAATGCACACGTTACTATAGTATGAATATATAAGGAACAAGGCTCCAAGAGAAGGGGGACTGGAAGCTCTCATGCTCATAGCCCAAACACTACTCTCTCCATAGCTCTCTAAACCTCTCATTCTTACCACCCTCACGGTACCCTACATAGTTCAAGGTAGCATCTAACCTTGCCCTCTCCATTATAACTTTCTTAAGTCCCTTTACTGACTTGGGCGTCGGAGTGCCCCCGGCACCCACCACACCGGTGGGCAGTACTCCCGCTCACTCTACATTCTTTGTTTTGCAGGATCGCCAGTGCCCCATCCTCGCAAAATCTCAATTGTAGGCCTGGAGCGAAAATCGGCGTCTACAATATTAATGTTATTAAGGGTAATTTAGTAATTTTTATTTTTTTATACATTAGGGCAGAGAGCCGTTGCTCCCTGCCCTAGCCCAAAGGCTACTTAGCCGTTGGGAGAAACGATTCTAACCAGAACCCTATGATTCCAGTTGGAACTGTTGAACCGCTGGAACCGAAAGGTTCAAATGGTTCAATTTCAGTTCGGTCAGGGGTGAACCCTAATCGAACCGAAATTTTTCAGTTCTGATTTCGAAATCGGAACTGGAATCGTCCAGTTCCCACCTGTTCCGAACCGAAACCTTAGCCGATACTAAATGTGATTGAGGGTCGGTAATGTAACTGATGTCACAATTGTGATTATGCTCAATGTGACTAATGGTAAGAAATGTGACTGAGATAACTAAAATTACTAAGAGTCGGTAATATAACTTAGATAACTAATTTGAGTAAAGGTAGATAATTTGATTGAGATCACAATACGACCGAGGTCACAAGTGTGACTGATGGTCGAAATGTGATTGATGTTACAATTATAAAAGTACTCAATGTGATTGAAAGTCGACAATATGACTGGAGTCACAAATGTGATTAAGACATATCCATGACTAAATTATCAGTCACCAACTGAAGTCATTTTGTGATTGTGGGTAAAAATATGGCTAAGATTGAATTCTTTGTGATTTAAGTATATTATAACTGTGTTCAATGTGATTGAGGGTTGATAATGTGATTACGGTAACTAATTTGACTGAAGGTATGCAATGTAACTGTGGCATACATAGCGCTACTTTCAATCCCTAATGTGACTAAGGTAAAAAATGTAACTATGACGAAAGTCAATATGAAGTAAGTGCAACACAATAATTTTGAGACTAATTTTGACCTTATATAAATCTGTGTTTGAAATAGGTTTGTTGATCAAAGTTGTAGGTATGTATGTTAAGTGTGTGTATATTTTCACAGATTGTAATTTGAAGTTTGGATGAAAGAGATATGAATATTTGAAAATACATAATTTGAATTCTCTTATAAAGTAAGTCATTTTGATCATTTTTTTGGTCGAAACATATCAACAATTAGTTTTATTTTAAAACTTGTGATTTATAAATCGGTAATATATATATTTTTATGAAACCCTTTATATTTTGAGACTTAGAGATTGTTGACGGTGGATTTTGGTCTCAGGGTAATACAGGAATATTACCTCCGAGGGAATCCTCCTCCAACTGTGAATTTGTTTGGTTATGGGGGACCAAAAGCAAACTTAGCGGAAAACAAGAAAATACGCCAATCAGACAAGGTGGTTTAACGTGGTTCGGTGGACTTTGGGATCCGACCTACGTCCAAGGACAAGAACATGGTGGTGCTTTTTTTATTATTCAAATACACTCCTCGGGTCTCTTCTTTGCTTTTACAAATCGGAGCTTTTTGATTCTAATCCCTCACTCTTGTGATGATTTTCAGATGTCTTTTACACATGCTCTACCCTTCTATTTATAATAATACAGAAATCAGATTCCTATTTGCATAAGAAATCCTATTTGGACTCAATATTCTCTTCTTGTAGGGTTTCCTGATCCGGTGCTGCCTTCTCCTTCCGTATTCCCTTTTGGATTCTGACTCTTTCTCCTTGCGAGAGTAGGATATCATTCTTATCTTATCCATAAGAATGTGGTGCTTTTGTCTTGAACACGGCCCGTGTCTGGTCGGTCTTAATGAGGTCGGCCATGACAATCTTTTATGCTGAGAGCGTTCCTGCCAACCTCTATAGTGCTCGGTCATCTGAACCAAAGTGGTCGGTCTTCACATGAACTGGTCGGGTCGGCTACATGATCTCAACCAGACAGAGAATTTACCCTTTTGTCCTTGTCGTGCTATCTTAAATGTTGTAGCGCCTGAAAACACCATCAACATCTGTCCCCTAGTTCTCGGTTCCAACGAGTATGTGAGTTGGTACCGGGAACTATATGAAGAGGGTGTGCTGATTGTCTTCGCTGGTAGTCGTCCCAGGATGGCAAAAAAGAATTTTCTTGCCGTTCCAATCATCTTTCCTCGAGACGTACAACCGTCATGTCTTCTTAAATGCCTATCAAATCAACCTTAGGGTTTCTTCTAATGTTCGACACTTGTCAAACATCCGCTGGGTTCCCGCCAAAAGAGGGGACGAATCGACCGTGCAGAGGCGTTTTCACAGTGGGCTGATCTCAGCCGTCTGTTTGAACTTGGGAGGCCCCTTTTGTAGCCGACACTTGGCGTTCATCCGGGCTCTTCCTTCAGATCCAATGGTCACGAGCGCCTTTGTCATGACTATAAGAGGACGAGGCCTTCACTGTTCATTCTTTTTCGGCAATTTTTCTTCTCTTCTGAGAATTTCTCTGCGATTCGTTCAACTCCGCGTTCTTGAGGCTTAACCGTGGTCTTCTCCTTTTTCGTTGCTGAGCACCTAAGGAACGGGCATCACCGCGCCGTATAACCTCCTGCTTTTGAGAAGAACAAGTAAGTCTTCTGAGCGACCTCTCCTCTTTTTTTATGCTGTGATTCTGTTTGTTTATTTTGCTTAAGGAGAGACTTGTGGTTTTGCTGGGTCTTGCTTTAGGGCACTTTTTAGAGACTCCCTATCTAGTTTAGCACGACACCGTGGGTAGCTCCTCATAGACTGATTCTCTTCCCTTCTCTGTTTTTCTGGGTGTCAGGGATGTCCGACAATAGTTCTCCATCCGAAAGGCCTGCCAAGATTTCAACTCCCCCTGCTGAAGAGCTCTCCTCGGGCTCAGGGGCACCTAGTGTAGAAGACCTTGACACTACCCCTACTGCTTCTGAGATCGAAAACGACTCTTACCATCAGAGAGTTCCTCGGAAGGACCCAGAGCCTGGTGATCTTGGGTCGTCGGCTCTGGATATGAACCGTCCCTCTAAGATAACTGAGGATGATCTTGCGCTGTTGCGGCGGCAACGATACGCATACCGATAGATATAGCCCTTGAAGTTCCAGGCCCGATGGATCGTGCCAGTCAGCCTGACGAAGGCTCGGTAGCACTCCTTCCTATCTTCTTTGAGTGCGGGCTACGGTTGCCGATCCAGCCTTATTTCGCTTGGATGTTGGCTGAGATGGAAATCGCCCATTGTCAGCTGAGTCTGAATAGTTGGAGAATTTTGGCCGGGCTGTACGCAGCTTGGCATCGGGCAGGGCTCGGGGAGCCCTCTTTTGAAGAGGTGAAGATGGTGTTGTACCGTCTGAAGGCCAACCCAAAAGCTCATCATGGTTGGTACTATCTTCTGCTTATAACAGCCCTGTGAACATCGTCCAGAAGCTCCCTGATTCCAATAAGAACTTCAAGGATCTCTGGTTTTGGGCTACCGGGGATTGGGGACGGTCCCTGTTTTCAGATGAAGGGGAGACCTTGGTGCCGGATATTTTCAGGGCTGGAGGTTAGGAGTCTAATGTCCCTTTATTCTTTCTCTCTGTTCTGTTCTTTAGTCTATTTAGGTTTCTAACTTTTCTGGTTCCTCCCAGCTTGTTGGCGAGATGCTCCCAAGGTTTCTCGTCAGGTTCGGAGGCGGGTATGTTGGGCTCGTCAGTATGCCGCCCACTGGAGGGAGCTGGTAAATGACGCGGCTTTTGTTGAGTCTGGCCTTATTCGGGCTGTCCCCACGGATGTCTCGGGTCGGATAGGTAGATGTCTTGCTGTTTGTTCTGTCTTCCTTGTTTGTTTCATCATGTTTGATATTTTTGTTATATGCTCGGTCCCTGATTTCCCTTTTTTTTTGTAGGTATGTCGAAGAGGCCTAAGTTTCTTGAGAAGTTGGCCGGTACCATGAAGAAAGCCGGCCGTGCTGATGTTGGAACTTCCCGGGCACAGCCTGACGCTGCTGGGACTGAGCGGGCGTCTCAAGGAGATGTTCAGCCGGCTTTCGGAGTCTCTCTTCTCCTGGTGCACAATCATCGGGGCCCGCTCGTCTTACCAGTCCGCCGAGGCCTCTTAGGAAGAGGAGGCGTCAATTTGTTTGGTTATGGGGGACCAAAAGCAAACTTAGCGGAAAACAAGAAAATACGCCAATCAGACAAGGTGGTTTAACGTGGTTCGGTGGACTTTGGGATCCGACCTACGTCCACGGACAAGAACATGGTGGTGCTTTTTTTATTATTCAAATACACTCCTCGGGTCTCTTCTTTGCTTTTACAAATCGGAGCTTTTTGATTCTAATCCCTCACTCTTGTGATGATTTTCAGATGTCTTTTACACATGCTCTACCCTTCTATTTATAATAATATAGAAATCAGATTCCTATTTGCATAAGAAATCCTATTTGGACTCAATCTTCTCTTCTTGTAGGGTTTCCTGATCCGGTGCTGCCTTCTCCTTCCGTATTCCCTTTTGGATTCTGACTCTTTCTCCTTGCGAGAGTATGATATCTTTCTTATCTTATCCATAAGAATGGGGTGCTTTTGTCTTGAACACGGCCCGTTGTCTGGTCGGTCTTAATGAGGTCGGCCATGACAATCTTTTATGCTGAGAGCGTTCCTGCCGACCTCTATAGTGCTCGGTCATCTGAACCAAAGTGGTCGGTCTTCACATGAACTGGTCGGGTCGGCTACATGATCTCAACCAGACAGAGAATTTACCCTTTTGTCCTTGTCGTGCTGTCTTAAATGTTGTAGCGCCTGAAAACACCATCAACAGAGATATTTACATTTTAAAATAAAATTAGAAAAAAATATTATTTTTTGAAAACTCACATCCCACTGACGTGTGGGACATGTATTTTAATTTTTTTCCAAAAAAAAAAAATTGTTTTTATTTTTTTGATAATTTTACACCATATGATTAAATGCAAATTTTTAAATTTGACATAAATTAAATAGGAATGCATCTATCTTAAAACCCCATGACAAAAAGCCAAATTTTTTTAGAACAGTTTCGGACCGCTCGGTTCACTTGATGATTTACCGGCCGGCCGGTCCACACTAATAGGATAAGATATAACCACCGAAATATCTCAAAATTGGTTCTGCTATTGAATTGAAATAACAGAAAAACGAAGCTTCAAACTCGAAGCTTAGCTTTAACATCATAAGAGTTCAATGCCTCAAACTCTATTCCTCAAGCCCTTCATTGCAGCTCCTTCAATTAATTTCAGGTTTTTTCTTTCATCTGTTTAAATTTGTAATTTTATTTTTTTTTATTTTTTATTTTTTGCGATAAACCCTTGCTAAACCCTCCTCTAGGATCATTGAACCATGTTCATTTTCACTCAAAAGAAGCAAAAAAAATCAAGTGGGCTTTTATTTTTTTCACTATTCAAATGAAAAATGCTAACAAGTTAGCTCCTTTCCTCGTACACTTAATGTTTCAGCCAACAGAATGTACTGGTTAGTCCACTCCATGTCAATGTTAAAGTTCACCGGAGAGTTGGAATAATTTGTATGGGCATGTTAGCGCCGAGAAAGTTTATGCAGAAGAGGAGGAAAGTGGAAGTCTTCAAAGATGCAGCTGATGAAGCTGAAAAGAAGAATTGGAGGAGATTGATGAATCAAATTGAGGAGGCGGGTTCTGCAGTTGCGGTGCTCAGAAGCGAAAGAATCAGAGGCCAGCCTCTTCCAAAAGACCTTGTTTTGGGTACCTTGGTTAGATTAAAGCAGCTAAAGAAATGGAATGTTGTTAGTGAGGTAATTTTAAATATTGGGCAATCTTATTGTTGAATTTTTTGGGGAAGCCTATAAAAGATAGCATGTTTATTACGTTCCATTGTTTCTAGGTACTTGAATGGCTTCGGATTCAAAGTTGGTGGGACTTCAATGAAATGGATTTATTGATGCTTATTACGGCATATGGAAAGCAGGGGGACTTCAACAAGGCTGAGAAGTTGTTAAGCTTTATGAACAAGACGGGGTATGCGCCAAGTGTTGTATCTCATACAGCTCTTATGGAAGCATATGGAAGAGGAGGCCGATATAACAATGCTGAGGCCATATTTCGAAGAATGCGGTCTTCAGGCCCTCAACCGTCTGCTTTAACATATCAAATTATACTTAAATTATTTGTTCAGGTAAGCAGCTCTGTCAAACCGTTTCTTCACGTATGTTTTATGAAATATCTGTTAATAAGTGGACTGTGTGCAGAAGAAATTTACATTGTTTCTTGGGTTTCCGTTACATAGATATAAATATTATCATATGGCATATAGAAGAAGAAATAAGGAACGAAGAAATCTTGGGTGTACTACATCAGGGTGGGTATGGAATCAGAGTTTGGATACCTCTAGTCGAATTTGAACATACAAATTAACCATTTATGAGCTGAGCACTCTAGTAATCCAGCCACAGTTTCTCAAAACCTGAATTTGAAATGTATTCAATTTCTTTTTATATATATTTATGTGCCAATTAGTAAATTTTGCCAGAACAGCATGTTTAAGACTATTGGGGATGATTGTTGCTCAAAAGTTGCTTCTATTTTTCTTCTAATTGACTATGCACTCTGTACTGTAAACTAAGTTTCCATTGTCCGATATTGGCACTACTGCAGGCTAACAAGTTTAAGGAAGCTGAAGACGTTTTTATGACACTCTTGGATGATGAAAAACCACCTATGAAGCCAGATCAGAAAATGTTCCACATGATGATCTATATGCATAAGAAAGCTGGGAGTTATGAAAAGGCTCGTAAACTATTTGCACTGATGGCTGAGCGAGGAGTTCAGCAATCTACAGTCACTTATAATAGTCTTATGTCATTTGAAACTAATTACAAGGAGGTTTCAAAGATCTATGACCAGGTAAAATTTTAAGTTTTATGTGATCTTTTCTTTTTCCTCCATACCTTTGGATTGAATCAAAGTGTATATGGTCGTCGGTGCTTTCACCAAATGATTAGATCTAGAGAAAGCAGTTAAAAACTTTAAAGACAGGATTTACATAGTATGTCAGACTTTGTTTTTCTGGTTCATCGCACATTGGCAAGTTTAAATAGATAATAGATAAAATTTTACAAGAACTGAAGGAGGTGGCAATAAATGCGTGCTGACATGTCCAAGTAGGCATGACTGGGGAACACTGTCCCATACTTGGTACACACTGTCCTTGCATAATTATTTACAAGATCTTAAGGAGGTAGAGATAAAAGTAGTCTGACATATCTAAGATATGCACAAGTTGGCAACATTGTACATGCATGGACTACTAGGTTATGCTTAAGTTAATGTCTCCGCGTGTGTGTCTACATGATCACATTATTGCTACATACTCTAGTTAATAGAACTCTTATTTTATAGTCAGCAAGTCTATATATTTCACCAATACCAAATATGACTAAACACTCGTAATAAAAATTTATCACTGGTCATGTCAGAATTTATGTTCATTGTCAAGGGACATGTAAGTACACATCCACCCATTTTACTTACTGAGAGCTGTTTTAAAATTTCCCGAGTTTTCTATTCTTACCTGCTTCTTTTATCTCCTTTTCTTTTGGGTTTAATTACTTGTTAGCATTATACTTATATGATTTTGAATGATTGCATGTTTTCAGATGCAAAGAGCCGGTCTTCAACCTGATGTGGTGAGCTATGCCTTACTCATTAATGCTTATGGGAAAGCTAGAAGGGAAGAAGAAGCTTTAGCCGTTTTTGAAGAAATGCTGGATGCTGGTGTCAGGTATGCAGGAACTGAAGTTATTGCTATTGTGATAGTGGGAACCCAGGGAGTACAAAAGGTCACTGTACCTGGGAAAAAATAACTTGATCATAGAGGATTCTTCAAACACAAAAGCACTCTGATGCCCCATTAAACCAAAAATATTTCTTAGTTCTATGTGATGTAGTCATTTTGCATCTTACATACCCTATAGCACTTGTGCTTTGGGTCAGATGAGAGTATATAGTTGAGGTGAGGCCTACCGAACCCATAAGTGCTATTGTGCTTGTACTTCAGTCTAAACCAATCAATTAATCCAATGCAAACTTCACCTAATTGTCCGCACCCATCTCTGATTTCATCATGCCTTGGAAGTACTGTACTTTTGGTTTCCTGGGTCATATTTGAAATTTTACCTCTTATCACACCAAACAACCTAACTAGCTGGCTGTCGGTAGTTATATATTCTTTTCATTTAATTCGCCTCTGAACTGTGCCTTTGGCTGTTCATTATTCTTTCATTTTTTTCTCTTTTCCAGACCAACCCACAAAGCTTATAACATTTTGCTCGATGCATTTGCAATTTCTGGAATGGTGGAGCAGGCTCGGAATGTGTTCAAGTGCATGAGAAGGGACAGGTAAGCATCTTAATATGCAATACAAGTCACTATAAGCACTTTTTAGAACACAGAATTTTTATGTGGCCAATGTCAAGGCTTATTATTTTGATTTCTTATGCTCAATAACCAGAAGTCATGGACCCTTTTTAGGGAAAGACCCTTACCAACTACCTAGAGTATTATAATGAACTATTTTACCTATCAAAATTGAACTATTTTCCCATCTAATTAGTAAGATTCTTCCGCTGTTTTTCTCTTTCGTACAATCGATCAACTTTTTCTGTCAAGGAGGAATGGAGGATGGAGTTCAAAATTAGACTTGCATTCTTGATCCTTGCAGTTGATTATTTTGAAATGGATCAATTACAACACGGTGCAATCTGTCTTTTTTTTTTTTTTTTTGCAGATGCACCCCGGATATTTGCTCCTATACTACCATGTTATCAGCTTATGTGAATGCATCTGATATGGAGGGTGCTGAAAAGTTCTTCAGGAGATTGAAACAAGATGGATTTGAACCCAATGTGGTAACCTATGGGACATTGATTAAAGGGTATGCTAAGGTAAATAATCTTGAAAAAATGATGGAGATATATGAAAAAATGCGAGTTAGTGGTATGAAGCCCAATCAAACAATCCTCACGACAATCATGGATGCAAGCGGGAAAAATAAGGATTTCGATAGTGCTGTTGTTTGGTACAAGGAAATGGAATCTTGTGGTTTTCCTCCTGACCAGAAGGCAAAGAATATTCTCTTGTCTTTAGCCAAAACTGCAGATGAACGAAATGAAGCTAATGAACTTCTAGGAAATTTCAATCATCATAGCAATGAGCCAAGGAGTAATGGAGTATCTAGGTCTGCTGATGAGGAAGAAGATGATGACGATGAGGATGAGGATGACGACGAGGAGGCTGATGAGGGTGATGACAATGAAGATGACGCAGAAGAGAAGATCTCTTGTTATGAAAAGGGAGATGAATTGATATTGTTTAAAGGTGATCATCGACAAAATCAAGAAGGCCTGCATACTCTACAAACAGTTGACTTGTGAATTCAGGAACTTCATGTTGCAGTACAGTCATATTACTTCATCATGAAAAATTAGTCGAATGAGATCGGCCACTGCCAGTCTCTTCATGTAAATGCAATCGTCCCTCTCCGCCTTACTGACTCTGGGAATGAATGTGTTAAGGTGCAGAGTTCATGTAAAATCATATGGATGATGAACCCAGCAACTTCACTTTCCTAAGTTTTGATCTGCTTTGTTTTCTGCTATTATTGTTAAGAAACAAGATATAGTTATTCTTTACAATATCAGAATTTGAAATGTGCCAAAGTGATTTAACTTCTTAAAGGTTGTTTTGTTCATTGCAGGATGTTCAGTGAAACCTTGTTCATAACAAGAATGATCATCTTTAGTTCATCTCATCATACCAAACAAAAAAAAAGTTGCAAAATCTCTTTTTTCTTTTCAAGATCCATTAATTGAAAGTTCACATATATATTGGAAGAGGCAAGGGTGGTCTTGAGTTATGGGAATTTTAGACGAGTTTATTAAGTATATGGCTCTTTACCAATAAAAGTATAATTTTTTATCTTCTTTATTGTAATGGATGTTAACTTTTCTTAGATTTATAGGCTTTTAATTTTGATCTAAATTTGAAGGCTTAAATGGACCGTTTGTCAATAACTATCCTTAAAAAAAAATTACCAATGCAAATTTTAAAGATCAAATGACAATAATTTTAGATATCTTCATCTCCTTCAAATATTTTAATTTTTTTTTCCCGTTGTAAATATATATATATAATATATATAAGTTAAATATTTTATAGTCTCTTTATCGCGCCACGTGGTAATTTCAAATTAAAATTATAAAATTAAATTAATAAATCTATTAAATAAAAATCATAAACATTTTAAAATCTCATCATGGCGCCACGTGACAGCTCCATATTAAAATTAAAATTATAAAATTAAAAAAATTAAACATTTTTAATTCTCCCCATCACGTTAATTGTCTGCTTAATATTAAAATTATAAAATTAAATTAATAAATCTTTTAAATAAAAATCATATTATAATAAAAATACATATTACAAGTTTATAAGAATTCTATTATAACAAGAAAATAAATTATAATATCCGATTAAAAAATACTATTAAAGTATCTACAATTAACCTGAATTCTATAATTAATTTATTATATATATATATATATATATAAGTTAAACATTTTTAAGTTTCCTCATCGCGCCACATGACAGCTTCATATAAAATTATAAAATTAAATTAAAAAATCTATTAAATAAAAATCATAAACATTTAAAACCTCATTTTCGCGCCACGTGGCGGCTCCATATTAAAATTATAAAATTATAAAATTAAAAAAAAAAATTTATGCCTCCTCATCGCGTAAGGTGTCGACTTCATATTAAAGTATAAAATTAAATTAAGAAATATTTTAAAAAAAATTATATTACAATAAAATACGTATTACAAGTTATAAGAATTCTATTATAACAAGAAAATATATTATAATATCCTATTAAAAAAATACTGTTAAATTATCTACAATTAACCTGAATTCTATAATTAATTTATTATTATTATTATTAAGCCTCCTCATCGCGCCATGTGGCGGCTTCATATTAAAGTTATAAAATTAAATTAATAAATTTATTAAATAAAAATCGTAAACATTTTGAAGTCTCTTCATCGCGCCATGTGGCGGTTTCATATTAAAGTTATAAAATTAAATTAATAAATCTATTAAATAAAAATACATATTATAATAAAAATACATATTATAATTTTATAAAAATTCTATTATAACAAGAAAAATATTATAATATCCTATTAAAAAAACACACTATTAAATTATCTATAATTAACCTAATATCTACAATTAATTTTTTATTAAATTATAAAATTAAAAACATCTATATAATTATTTTTATTATTAAATTATAAGATTAAAATAATAAATTATTAACATAAGAAACCTATTATAATATAAAAACATCATCTACTATTAAAGTAAGAAATTTATTAATTTAATTAATTAATATTTTAATTTATTATTATCAAATTATAAATTAAATAAAGAAACCTTTTATAATAAGAAAACATATTATAATTTATCATTAAAATAAAAAACATACGTGCACTTAATCTTTACGATTAACTTCGACAATTAATTTTTTATTATTAAATTATAAAATTAAAATATCTTTACAATTAAATATTTTATTATATAACAGGTCTCTTATATAATTTAATAATTTAATAATAACAGGTCTTTTATTTTAATAGTAGATTATTATTTTTTTTATTGTAATAGATTTCTTATTTTAATTTTATAATAAAAATAATTATAGAGATGTTTTAATTTTATAATTTAATGATAAACATGATATTTTATTTTTATATTGTAATAGATTTTTTATTTTAATAATTTATAATTTTATAATTTAATAATAAAAAATTAATTATAGAGATTAAGTGCCGTATATTTTTTTATTTTAATTATAATATATTTTCTTATTATAATAGGTTTATTATTTTAATAGTTTATCATTTTAATTTTATAATTTAAAATAGTAAATTACAAGATTAATTAATTAAATTATTATGTTTTCTATTTTAATTGGAAATTATGTTTTTATATTATACTGACTTAACTAATAGTTGCTTCTGGACACCACATGCAGAGCATGAAATCAAGGTTAATGTTGATGCTTCCACCAATGAAGAACATGTTGTTAGAGTTGGTGTTCGGAGTGTCAATCTGAATCGTATTTATGTCTGATTCATGTATACGAACAATTTTTTTTCCATAATATTACTTAATTATGGTAGTACTTCTTGCTTTTATATACATATTCGATCTAATTACGATTAGATTGAAACTAAATATAGTTTAGTGATATGTATATATTAGACAAAGACCCGATATGGTTCGTGTTCTTCGCGAATTCGGCCACCTCTGAATTCGCGAAGAACACGAACGACCTTTCTGAACTGTACAAGTTAATGTCATCACATATGTTTAACAATTTATCCATCATAGGCTATCTGAGCTGTGCTTAGGAAACATAGATTACACCGTCAAGTTTCCGAGGCGCACATCTCATATCGACATGTCCATGATTCTTTACAACTAATCAAAAAACCATTTCTGATATATACGATCCACCCTAGGTGATCGCTTTGGCCAAAATCTTAAGAATCTAACTTACTCACATGGATACTTAAACCTCTTATGGTACACATATGGGTCGACGGATCCTATCTTGATACACACTTGATTAACGAGTGCATCGGTCCACACTCAACGAACATCTATCTGTCATACCATGAAATGTCTCTAACATATATGGCGTCAAATTGTGGATGACCACACACAAAATCAATGATATCCTATAGTTAAAGGATCACATATGCTACTCCACTCGAGGAGATTCCTATTGACGGTGGTTTGTACTTCCAACTATTAGAAATCACTTGTGAGTCATTCAGTAGTCGCTCCAACGAATACCCACATGTCTATACGAGCTTCCCTTGCTCATGGTACATCGGGTTAAACCATTACAATTCCAATCCCAATATACCACATGTGCTAGTCTTCTAGGTTATAGGAATTCGACCGTATTCCAAAACCAACGACTAGAAATATTTTGCTTTAAGAATAGTTTATAGTAGTAATATTATCTCAATGTCAGACCATACAGTGTCCAGTATTACTACATGACTATTTTAAGGTCGATGTCATTTTTAGAACACACACACACACACACACATATATATATATATATATAAATCTAATATGCATAATGACATTACCATTAATAAGGTTGAAATGAAAATATAATTATTTTATTAATAAAATATAACGTACACTCGAATTGGCGCTCCAAGCACCAACTCTAACAGCTTTGCCACAAACTGTGAAAAAATAACTTGTGGCACCTCTCCAATACTTGTGAAAATATAGATAATCTTGAAAAATTGATACAATATCGCTACCCTTAAACTAGGATCGTGCCACCGCCAACCACAACTCTTTTGTGTGGTCAGCGACATAAACAAATAATATCTATTTTTCTCTATTTTTCACTATTTCTCTCCATTCAATCCCTTTTTCTTCCTCTATTACACTTTACTCTTATTTTTCTAGCTTTTCTTCTCCTATTTTTTGCTTTTTTTTTTCTTATGTTCTATTCTATTTTTTAGTCCAACTCTTTTCTTTTGATTGAGATTCGTCGAAAAAATAAGCTATACCTTTCCTTATGGTGAGATTTTCAAGCTTCTTTCCTAGGAGTTGAGTTTTTTTTTTTTTTGATATTTTATTACTCAGATATTTGTTGATATGTGGATCCACTCATATGTGGTGGTAGATTTTTCAACCATGTGTTGGTTTTTTTTTTTTTTTGCATGAATAAAGATTTCTTTTCCTCAACGAATATATGATTTATTCGAAGAATATGATAGATTTAAATATAGAAGTGAGGGCATATTATAGCTTCCCCATAGTTTTATTGGCTTTCCTTATAATAGATTATATTTGGTGTAACATCATGCCCGAAGTCAGGATGCTACCGGCATGAGACATGAAGACGCATCTCCATAAGCCTCTATTTCTACTAAAATTTCGGCATGACATTTGCTAAAAAATCATGAAACTTGGATCCAAGTCCAGCACCTCGAGGTGTCCTGATATTAAATTCAAAAGCAATAATCTCAACTAATGCAAATAAGCCTCTGGCCCGACAAATCTCAACTCATATGTAAATAGGCCTCTGGCCTGACATAAAATAAATAACTACAAATAACTATGTGCTCAGCACGATTAAAACTAAACATGTGATACAAATAAATAAACTAAGGCTGTGGGAGCCCAATTACAAATCCCAGAACTATACAACGACTCAAGATCGACTTGACTGCATCGGGGTGATCCGCTGTCTGTAAGACATCAAAGAAAATCTTCTAGCTTTTTAAGTCCAATGTGAACCTGCAAAACTAGAAAACAGTCGGAGTGTGAGCTATAAAGCTCACTAAGTAACTCACGTCTTATGTAAATATATCAAGTAACAATAAGAACTTAAATAGAAACCAGATATATGTAAATACACAAACTTATAAGTCTCATTTTTACTCGATGGTCGTTTACTTATATTATACCTGGATAATTTACTCATTGTACTGAATGTAATAAGGTAGTGAAATTATCTTCTTGATTCCACACTATATTTCACATCTACGGAAATCTGGCATCTCTCATACACCAATCTAGAAGTATTCATCCACATACATACATACTCTTTTTCTCGCACTGTAGCTATACTTTATATACTAGCAACATCAATTTCTTCTAACCGGAACTAACTTATTATCTACCAAACCATCCAAACCCGTGGCTAAAGCCAACCCAAACCCGTGGTAGTTTAGTGAGCTTAAACTATGGCTGGTTATTTCATATGGATTACGTAAGCTAAAACATAAGCATTAACTAACTATGAGCTGTAAAACTTTTACTGAAACACTGAGCTGAAACCTCAGACCTCCATATAATATAAGATACCGATGCTTAATTCCATCCATTGGAATCTTCACAACTGCATTCTAGGTGTGGTAAACCTCTAACACTAAACCCTTACATTAATATTACAAATCGACCATGCAGTTCACTATATAAAATTTATACAAAGTACATACTCATAGCATACTACGATACTACTCATCAAATAGAACTGGATATCACTGAACTTCCATATCAAAGAAAATATCTTAAGAAAGCCAATCATTCTGAAAATTCTTTTCTTGTCTGAAAACAATTCTCTTCCTTTAAAACTTTTCTGGAAATCCTTTTCTGTCTGTAAAACTCTGAGATTTTCTTAAAATTATTTATCTTGAAAACTCGTTTATAAACCATCATTTTCTGTAAATCCGTCTCTGAAAATCCATTTCTGAAAATCTGTTTCTGAAAAATCTGTATCTGAAAGATCTGTTCTAAAAATTATCTCTGAAACTGATCTCTGTCTCTGAAAACCTGACGTATGGGGGCGTTACGTATCGTCGTCCCCCATACACCTAACTAGAGCAAGGAATGCAAACTCATGACTTTGGGGCGTTACGTATTGCCATCCCTCAAAGCATGCCACTCTTGTCCCTGAAATTAGTGGTCTTGGGCCGTTACGTATCGCCGTCCCCTAAGCCACTGAACTAGAACTGGTGGTGCGGATCTATGCTACCCTCCAAGCTCTGAATCTAGGATCTAGGGGCATCTGTCATCCCTAGTCTTGAACTAGGATCTGGGGGCGTTACGTATCGCCTTCCCCTCAGTCCTCTACATGTGCATATGCATCTCCGTCAATTCCAATATCTGTGATAAGTTATTTCCTGAGGTGGGGTTTTCCCCCATGCCTCGAAAAATCACAAAACTCATGCCTTTTTAAAATCAACTATTTCTTAAGCATACTTTTCTTTAAAACAACTGAAAATAAATCTGTCTAACGCCCTATGTGCAAAAACATAAGTCTTTACATAAAAAAATATAAAAGGAAAGAAAAATCAACTATAAAAAAATGTCCTCTCACTATAACTAGGGTCCAGGGGCGTTACGCATCGCCGTCCCCCTGGTCCTGGGTCTGTATCTGTCAATGTGCATCGTGTCTCCCTCTGGGTATGTAAAATGCATATGCATCATCATAACAACCATATGATCATGTACGTCATGCAATGAAATGCAAGGCAATGCAATGTCATTACCCATATACACAACAACAAAGTCGACCACACTCAATTACGAGCTGGTGACATCTCACTCATCCAATACATACAAAATGGGCCCGTACCCCATTTCAACAAACTCAACCATATGAAAAATGCTTGCACGTGTCATTAAACATATCAACACATTTCATACACTGGTTCCACACTCAGACCAAAGCTAAACTGAAGTCTGGAAATTTAGTTAAAACTCTTTACAAAACTTTTACATCTCTCGTACTGACAACGTGTCCTACTAGCAGACATGCTTAACTATGTAAATGTAACGACAACTTGTGCTAAACTTTGCATGTTGATACTAGCTTGCTATCTAGAAACCCAACACTATGCATACTTTCAGAAAATTTGTTTCTATACGTGCTCTTTTACGAATCTCCTTGACAGTACCTCTGACAGCTCTCAGTTCATACTTTCTAGAACTCCATAACTACTGTTACATATTCTTACGAATCTGAAATCTACACTCATATATATATACATATTTATAAGTATACAATCAGCTATCGTACCTTGTCTACCTAAGGCAAGATCACAGTGAGGTACTTACCTGGGGTCCATGCTACTCTTTCTATCTCTTCCTCCATCTGTAACACAAAATACGGACGGTTAAGGTCGTTAATCATATAAACTTACTTAAACATAAACTCCTCTACTTTCCGAGAAAACCTAAATTATATATGTTTCCAGTGATTTCAGTTTCATGTCTCATAATACATCCAATACTCATATAACATCATTATACATTGTTCTATGTCAATCTTGTAGCTCAAATATGCAAATTACACATTTCCAACAAATCTTCCGAAAAGTTTTCGAAAATATTGCGGAAGCATCCTAACCCTCCAAACCTTTCTGGAATTACTCATATACTATTGTGTTGGGGTTTTAGGGGCTGAATTCGGTAACGCAGCGGAAGCGGTGGAAAATCAAATTTTCCGATTTCAAAACTTTTTCTCGGATTAATTAAATAAACATATTTATTTAATATTCCAATAATCAAATTATGAAATAAAATTCAATAAATCATATTTAGGTGAATTTACCAAATTACCCTTACTTTGGTATTTTGTTCATTTTAGTCCGAAATTGATCTAATCAATTTTGAATGATTCTAAATCATTTCTAAGATGAAATAAGCATGTTCAAAACATCAAAACACCAAAAGCAACCAAATCCCCAAATTTGAATCACTTGGCCGAATGCTCCCAATGGGGTGCCATTTGTGCACTTTGTCATTTCATGCTTCAAAACACATCAAGATGTAATCCAATCAACATGAAACTTTATATGCATCATATACACATCCAAATACACAACATATATGAAAACCCCAAAATTTGGAATTGGTCAAGAACCCTAATTTTTCAATTTCTTCAAATTGGACAAATTAGACCAAATTGGTTAAATCCAATACTTCAATCATGTTTCTTCCATCCAATCAAAGTCTCAACACAATGAAACAACTCAAGATCAAATCTAGGTCATCTAAGAGTTGGTCAACAACTCTAGATTAGCAACAAGGTTTCCAAAACCATAAAAGAATACTTATAACTACACTAGTCACAAGCTTTCTCCATTATACATGCTCAACACTTTCACCAAACTTTTATCCATCAAAAACACAAAGAATAAAGAAAGGAATAACTTAAGAACATCATATGTTATAGCCTAGATCATAAGGAACAATTTCTTATCTAATAGTAAGTTGGTAAAACTTACTAAATCCAAGCTTTTCTTTAGTTTTTCCTTTTCTTCTTCACTTGCTTCCTTGGTTTTTCTTTAATGGAGTTTATTTCAAAGTGAATTAGGTTATCAAATGAAAGTGAAATGAAAACAATTTATACTTAGGACAAAAAATGCCCTTGGCCGAAATTGTGTATACATATATACCAAATTTCATTTCAATTTCATTTAACTTTACATTTAGTCAACTTGCATAAATATCTTAATAACACTTTATTAGATATTTAATTAAGTCAAAAAATGCAACTAAGAATAATATAACTCTTATATTTAAGTGTTATGGCCGAAATTATAAAGAAATAAAGGAAAAAGATATTTTTATTTTTCAAACAATTTTGAACAAATATCTTAAGAAGTCAAAATCAATTTGACAACCTTTTCCTTTAATGTAAAGTCAAACATTTACATTTCTAATCATTTCCTAACTTTATCATTTGGTGATATATTTATATTTTAATTATATTAATCATTTAACAATTAAATAATTAAATAATTAATTAAATACAAATATATCAAATATATGTATTATATTTACTTTAAATATCTCAAATACATATATTGATGATATATGTCAAATACCTTTATTTGACTATTTATTAATGTGTATTTAATAATATCATATATTAAATACAAATACACATTAATTAGGAAATGACGGTTCGGCCCTTTCGCATGTATTTTTCGTTTAACGATTAAACGATTTATAAATAATCATCATTATTCATAAATGTTGCTCTAGTGCTCTACGAGTATGTTTCATTATTGAGACTCTCTAGATTCAGGTATATCCGTCATGAAATCCAATTTCATGTCCATAATCTATCCACCCGTAGATTATGACGATCACGGATAAACTAGCTGAATCATACAGGTCGAGGTCATTGCATACGTATAATCTCTCCGTCACAGGTATCCAGATAATCCCAGAGATATAGATGTAAACGTCAAATCTCTATAGGTATTATCTCGTCGACGTATTCATTAGCAATCTCTAAATAACAATCGGAACTTACTTCCGAAGTATACTGTGGCCACAGATTTAACAGACTGCTAATTATATATGGACTACCTATGTTATGTACACAGAACTGACGGATCCTATCTTGACACACACAGGATATCCTGAGGATCGATCCACACCCAACGAACAGGCGGAGGTCTGATCTAAATAGATCGGTGACGTGACTGCCATCTAAGTGTGGAGGATGTCTCATACATCCACAGCGGTGTCTCAAGTCGAAGGACCACTATGCTACTCAACCCGAGAAGATTCTTATTGACGTTGGTGTACCATCCATTAAGAATCTTCGGTGAGCCGTTCAGTGTTTATCCACTATAAACACCTATACGTCTATACGAGTCTCCATAGACTCATGGTTCATTGGGATAAACCATCGGACCAAGTCTCGATATACGACATGTACTGGTCTCAACGGATTTGACTAACCGACCCGTGTTAGCAAATCTTGACCAGGAACTTTGTTTGATAATATACATATAGCAGTGACACTTCCCAATGTCAATTACAAACTAACTTTGTAACTGTGTACTGCATTATATATTATCGGGCCTTTGTCTAATATATACATATCACTAAACCACATTTAGTTTCAATCTAATCGTAATCAGATCGAATACGTATATAAGAACAAGAGGTGCAACCATAAATAAGTAATATTATGGAATAAGGGGATGTTCGTATTCATGAATCAGACATAAATACAGTCCGGATTGACGCTCTAAGCACCAACCCCAACATATTGTTTCATCATAATTAAGTCATATCCTTAATTACGTTCATCAAAGCACATATACATGTGAAACCCGACTTTACCGAAAACTCACTTTACTTATCGGATCGATCATATTCGCTCCGATTTCTCTCGGATTCTACCCTATACACATATTCAATATACTTATGCTTAAAGAACTCAATCTATATCATTACGATACTCTATGAAACTACTGGATACAACCGAATATTTAATTATAAACTTGAAATTTGAGGATTTTTACAGGGATGTCTTACCGAAATTTCGAGGGCATATAAGGACTCCAAACGATCCGATGAACGCGTTGGAATCGATGGAATTCTGATCGGAGCTATTGTTCATTCGATGTTACTGTTCACTACCGCTTCTTCTCCTCGTTTTGCGTGCAATCGAGCACTGATCGGAAAAATTATCACTGTCATCTTGTAGTACCCTTCGGGAGCTTCGATTTGGCGGGTGGCTCATTGCTATGAAACGAAGTGACGATCCGGGATCGCGAAACCCACTATCACGCGCTTCACCTTCACTTTCTCTCTGTTCACTGGCGTTCTGGGCTGCCACCGGCCACCACAAGGCGGTAGGGTGGTCGTCACACCCCTCTGGCTAGTCACGCCGGCCGGCAGGCCGCCGACGCGACCAAAGGCGCTCAAGTTGCGTTTTTGGGGATGAGGGGGTCGGGTGGAGGGATTGAGAAGCTTATGTCGTTTTTTCAATTTCTGAAAACTTCATGGTATTTATAGAAATATTTTTGGAAATTACGTTTTGACCCTGCGGAATTGCAATTACGTCTTTAACCTTGTCCTCCTTTTTAAATATGAAGATTTGAGGCCCTTCTGCTCGAAATTTGATAATGTGTTCAACACGAAAGTTGTTCATCTCGGAAAAACGAGTTTGCTGATTCAAAAATCTGCTCAAACAGAGTTTGTTTGCTATCTTTATAGTTGAAATAAAAAACTTTCCCCGTATAGAATAATATACATAAATCGCGTAAGCGGTTCTTTCATGTTACTAGATTTTCAAAACATAAAATCTATATTTTAAAATATTCCGAGCTATATTTCAATACTTAAACTCTTTTTCTCAGATATAGTCTCATTTGAGACCCGATTTGCAATACAAAATCCTTCCGGAAGAGTTTCCGAATTTATGGATGTTACATATGGATTGTTGTAAAAGTCTATGTTTTGTATATTGAGTGTTTCTATAACTGTTTGGGATTTTGTATTCACCAATAATAACAAAGGTGAGGCATGGCCGGTCCGTAAAGTCCTTCAGCACCTTTAGTAGTTCTATGTGTGAATCCAGTTTCCGTTTCGACCAATTTCGAGGTATGCAATTAGGTTCAAGTTTTAGTATTTTCTAAGTTTATGTTTGAGCTGAAATGGCAGTGTAATTACATCATTATAATATTTTTAAATAATGAATATTTTCGTTAAAAAAATAATTCTTGTATATTAGTTTCAACTATTGAAATTGTGCTAGGTGTTTCAAATTGTCTTTCTTATTATTTATTATTATGTAATATGATACCATGTCACCTAAAAAATATCCAATAATATCTTGTTACATATGTTAAATAGTAAAAAAATAATTAAATAAATGATAGTTATATTTAATATAACTCCCCATATTATATACTTATTAGTTTGTATTACCACGTCATATATATAACAGCGGTATTAAAGAATTACTTCAAATTCAGAATGGATGTTATATAATAAGATTTTATTGGAGGAATATAGAAAGGAAAAATTAGCAAGGAAATAAAACAAGGGACATAACCACCACTTTGACATACTCCTTTTTTATTAATTAGATATTGAAACAAAGTTATGGTTACTTTGTCAACAAATGTTAACTCACAACCTATATAATAGGTCTTGTGTTTGATTTGTCATGTTAGCGTGAGTTAATTAAAAATTCATGTTATTGTTAAATTAGCATTTGAGTATGATTTTATTAGTCTGTATGTCGTATTCTCACAGTTTTCGAGTATGGTTCTATAAGAATACGGATCTTGTTCTCATACCCTTTGAGGCCTAGTCAATAATAATCCGTCAAGCGAAAACTAATTTCTATAAAAGCGATAGGGGCGGTGAAAGCTAGTTCTATAAAAAAGGGATAAGGAAGTTTGGATTCTCTTTTTCTTCTCTACCTTTCCTTAGGGTGAGATTTTCGAGCTTCTTTCGCAGGAGTTGAGTTTTTTTTGGTATTTTATACTCAGATATTTATTGATATGTGGATCCACTCATATGTGGTGGTAGATTTTTCAATCATGTGTTGGTTTTTTATTTTTATTTTGCATGAATAAAGACTTATTTTCCTCAACGGATATATGATTTATTCGAAGAATATAGTAGATTTAAATATGGAAGTGAAAGCATATTGTAGCTTCCCCATAGTTTTATTGGCTTTCCTTATAATAGATTATATATGGATTATTGTAAAAGTCTATGTTTTGTATATTGAGTGTTTCTATAACTGTTTCGGATTCTGTATTCACCAATAATAACAAAGGTGGGGCATGGCCGGTTCGTAAAGTCCTCCAGCACCTTCGGTAGTTCTATGTGTGAATCCAGCTTCCGTTTCGACCAATTTCGAGGTATGCAATTAGGTTCAAGTTTTAGTATTTTCTAAGTTTATGTTTGAGCTGAAATGACAGTGTAATTACATCATTAAAATGTTTTTAAATAATGAATCTTTTCGTAAAAAAAATCATTCTTGAAAAGATAGTATATTAGTTTCAACTATTGAAATTGTGCCAAGTGTTTCAAATTGTCTTTCTTATTATTTATTATTATGTAATAATGATACCACGTCACCTAAGCAATATCCAATAATATATTGTTACATATGTTAAATAGTAAAAAATAATTAAATAAATGATAATTATATTTAATATAACTCCCCATATTATATACTTATTAGTTAGTATTACCACGCCATCTATATAACAACGGTATTAAAGAATTACTTCAAATTCAGAATGGATGTTATATAACAAGATTTTATTGGAGGAATATAGAAAGGAAAAATTAGCAAGGAAATAAAACAAGGGACATAACCACCACTTTGACATACTTCTTTTTGATTAAATAGATATTAAAACAAACTTATGGTTACTTTGTCAACAAGTGTTAACTCACTTAATCAAGATATCTTTATTCTATATAGTAGGTCTTGTGTTCGATTTTTCATGTTAGCGTGAATTAATTAAAAATTCATGTTAATTAGCATTTGGATACGGTTTTATTAGTTTGTAGGTCGTATTCTCACAGTTTTCGAGTATGGTTCTATAAGTATACGAATCTTGTTCTCATACCCTTTGAGGCCTAGTCAATAATAATTCGTCAAGCGAAAACTAGTTTCTATAAAAGCGATAGGGGCGGTGAAAACTAGTTCTATAAAAGGGATAAGTGATGATAAAGAAAAGATTGTTCTCTCTCTCTTTTTTTTTTTTTTTTTTTTTATTATTGTTAATGTTGGCTAATGGCTATACAATAGACTCATATGAGAGAAACTAAAGCTGTAGCCTGAACTTCCAACATTTGAGAAACAGATAGATGTCAAATTTCACAATGCCTCTCAAACACCAGCCACCAAATTTAATGGCTCCTGATTTGATGATTTATTCAAGCGCTCAGCAGCTTTTTGAACCTATACAAATAAAAATAAATAAATAAATAAATAACATTACAAATTGTGATCAAATTCTGCAGAGAAACAAGTTACAAAACATCATAACCAGTGCACAAAACTCCTGCTACGAGCAACTCATGAAAACAGCTTTGTTAGTTGTTACCTCAGCGTTCCAATTTGTTCTGGCAGTGAGAATAAGTAAAGTGGCTGTTTGTAAAAGAACACCAATAATCATCCCCCACCAAATACCCTGAACAATGAGTCTCTATGTTAAGATGATGATGACTCCATTGATGAATAATTTGCAAATTTGAAAGCTGAGAAAAATGTTCAACATACTGCTACTCCTAGGCTTGTTTTGAAGCCAAGCACACATCCAATGGGAAGACCAATTATGTAGTAAGTTGCTAAGTTAACATAAGCAACTACAGCTTGCCTTCCGCTTCCAATGGCCACACCTGAGTTTCCGAAAAATATGAAACATAATTTTACTTGAAAACCAAACCAAGCTCAATGGTAAACGGATTTTGTGTTTATTTTGTAAGATTACCAGAAAGTATTGGTTGAATCCCATTTAAGAAAACAGAGATGGCAAGTAATGGTGTCAAATTGGAAACTGCAACTATAACCTCGGAATCACTTGTGAAGAGTTTGCTTAAACCAACCCGGAAGATTGATACAACAGCAGTGAAAATTATACTGATAAGGATGCTGGTTACATTCACTACTATTACTGAAAATTTTGCAACCCTCGGATGAGCTGCTCCGAGCTCATTACTCACTCGAATGCTGCAGTCATTTTGAAAAACTTATTAACATCGCACTGTCAGAGAGAAACCAAAGCGTCGCTGTATTTAAAACTAACCTGGCTGCTGCTGATAGTCCCAACATAAATTGCATGTCCCAGTTCAGGTAATTCATACTGAAAATTTATCACAACAGAGTTACATGTCATTGCCTTGGTGTAAAACGTAGAAAGAAAGGATGTTAAATAACATACCAAATGGAAATGGAGTCTAGTGAGATTGTAGGATTAGCGAGGAGTCCAGATATAAGAACGAGTCCTTGATTGTACCAAATCTCCAAACTAAATCAATATAGCATTTAAATTAGTCGATATATGAATGATATAAGATTATCTAAAGATATCAAAGGAGGGAGAATTTGTACAGACCAAAGCATGACAGCAGAAGCAACAGTGAGCTTGAAATAAGGCCAGATCCCTATAAATGCGCCTTTGATAGATAAACCAGTCCAGGTTTCTTTGCAAGAGGGGCTCAGAACAATGTAAAGACCGTTTATGATGACAAGAAACCACCACGAGAGACTAAGTGTTAGAGCTGCTCCCACGAGGCCATATTCCAAAACATAAACGACAATCCATGTCAAAAGAATGTGCAGCAGAAATACCCCAACAGACATGTATGCCAAAGGGTTAACAATGTTCTGTGCTTGAAGAAACCGCTGCATAGGGCAGCTTATTGCAAATGCATAAAGTTGAGGGATCAAACCGCGGGCAAAAACTTCACCCTGCTCTGCTATGGTATCTGTCTGGCCCATTGCTCGAAGTATAGGACTTGAGTACCAATACAGAAATGTTAGGATCACAGCAGCTCCCAAGTGCAGGACTATTGCTCTTTGGCAAATGAGTCCCATTGCTGAATATTTCTTGGCTCCGTAGGCTTGGCCACAGACGGTTTGCACAGCACTAGCCATTCCCAACTGTTAAAAGCATCAATAAAGACGTCACAAAATTGAGAATGCATAAACATTCTACCAGCAGCAATGAATTAGGAAAAAAAAAAAAAAACCACATACCATAATCCCATAAGCGAGACCCTGAATCCCAACGCTAGCAATGGACGCACCAGCCAGCTCCAAAGCACCCAGATGGCCAGTGAACATCAACGTGACAAAACTAAGCATGTAATTAAATATGGAAACAATTATAGATGCACCAGAAAGGAGCCAGAGCAGCCTCGACTCCCACGCAACAAGACGAGGCCACCACCGGAGAGCAACCGGGCGATGCTCCAAAAAGTCCTCAATCACAGCGGACGACAAGTCGGGTATCCTGGAATGTGAGTCCAGTCCCAATAGCAACGGCCGGTACTGTGACACTTCCGAGCCCATGATTAATCTTTAGTGACTGTGGACTGGTGTGTAAGTGACTCGTTACTTTTAACCTAAAGCTTAGCAAACAAGTAAGAGTAAATACATGTGATGATATTGAGTAAGATTTTTAACTGCCGTTCTCGCTTGGGTAGAAAGAAGAGTAGCTGAAGCTAACAAAACTCGTTTACGTATTCGTTTCGAATGTTCAGTGCTTCAATATTTGCTTAGGTGTGCACGTGCACCTAATCGTATTCGTGCTTATTTTCTTGATGGTCAATTTTTCTTCATCAGGTTCTTAGGCATTGCAAATTGCAATGAAAGAAAATTATAGTGACTGATAGATGTTGATATATAAAAATATAGGATACTAGCTAAAATCACCATAATTTTGATTTTTTTAAAAATTAATTTTTTTTTGACTGGGAGTTTAAAATTAAAAATCTTAAATATTGAAAAATCCAGTTTATACGAGGAAAAAAAAAATCATTAAAACTACCATTGGTCCGTAATTTCTTTTCAAAATTATTCATTAGTTTCCTATTTTTTTTTGGTTATAATTACCTACTAGTCCAATCCCAATTATGAACCAGGATAAAAAATTAGTTCATATCTCGATAGATTTTTAAATCTAAACAAAAAACCTTCTTTAATTGCAACCAAAATTTTTATTTGAATCGATTTTTATCCCTAATCTGATCGAATTTCAAGATTTTCTTCCAATCTAAGCAGCATGGACCTAATGAGTAATTTTTAAAAAATTAAGAACATGACCGATAATTATGAAAAAAATTATAGACCTAGCGAGTTATAATGATTAAGAAAAATGATCTAAAAGGCATTTTCTCCTTGAAAAGTTGTGACGAGAACACGATTTTGTTCTCTCTAATTAATTTTTTTTTTTTTTTTTTTAAAAAAAAAAAACAATATATGGGTAAACAGTCTATTCAAAATTGAAAACCAGTAATTCCCAGAGTAGGAGAAAATTCAACAACGTTCGTAATACTCGTATGATCATCTCATCAAATTACAATACAAAATACAAAATACCAAACAAACTGCTACTATCGAGTGTCATCATCCTAATGGATTTCTGTTCTAAGCAGCAGGCTCTTTCACCAACAATAATATACAGTGACATGGTGACATACAAACTTTACGATAAACTCAACAAGGAACTGCGTCTCAACGATTACAACAGGGTAGGAAAAAAAATGCTAAAATTCATGCATAAGATAAGAGTATGGTGGTACAGTAGTTTTAAGGACTTGTCATAGTCAAATTCTCATTTCAAAATTACCAATTTCCAGAAGAGAATTTGGCTTCAGCAGTCGAGAAAGACCCCATGGATGCAACTCCATTGCTGGAACTTCTCAGTTCCTGCCTGCTTACATAGTCATCACAGTTGTTGTTGGAGAGCCTTTGGCCTGGGACGGATCTCACAGGACTGAGACCTTCGTTGCCCATTTGTTGCACTTCTAGCGGAGATAGTATCTTAATATACCCCACATTGTTTACAAACTCCCTGAAGAGACGAAAATGAAGCAAGAGAACTCATACTTCACGCTAAATTATAGATCACAGTAACACCACAGAAGAACTAAAATCTGATCATAAGCAAACTTGACCACCAAATATACCATTATACAGATGCGTACGAGATCATAAAAAATTTCTCTCATTATAAAACATGCATCCAGACTCATGAACATGTAAGTTTGTAATCTAACAATATCAACATCCAATGCCTCAAAAGTGTAGTGTACGTAGCTTCTACTACACTCATAAATGCCACAAGTAAGAGCTTTAACTTAGTTGCTAACGAACTCAGGGAAAAGCAGGCCTATCACTCCACTTACCAGACTTTATTATTATAATATTCTTTTATTGCTTTAACAGTAGCATATGACCGTCATTTGACTGTAATGAGTAAGGACAGCTGGGATCAACTTTTTATATATCAAGCAGTTTTTATCATCAGTTAACATCAAATATCAAATACGAATATTCCTATGTACTCTTTGAATGGAGACATTGATCTTTTGTTGTTCCAATTTCAACATTGAACATACCCTTAACACTGCCACAATATCTGTTTCATTCGATGAGATTCCTCTTTAATTCTCATTTGTGTAAATCAGTTTGAACAGGTGGCATCTTTTTGCCATGTCTTAACGAGTCCTACCTTGATATCAGTTAATACATTTGCATCTCCAAAATCTTCAGTAGCCATCAAACATGGAATATAACAAATCCCATTCACTTTTGGTTCTCAAGGAGACGTATATACATCTGATTCTTTAGCTAGTTACTAAAGAGGGAAAATGAAACAAACTATTCACAATTTACATAATTTGCAAAATAGACTAATTAAAAATGCATGCTTAAGCTAGTGTAACACAACTAAATTGACCACGGTCACAACCACTATCAAAGCAGATCCTATCATCCACACATACGCATGCTTATCAGGGCAACCATTTTCGAAGCAACAAATAAGAATCGGTGCAAGTAGGGTGCACAAAAAAAAAAATTAAGAAACAAGAGTTCTAAAGGAATATTGAACTTACTGCCAAGGGTCATCACCAAGGAGAAGAACATCATTCTCCCGGTCAACAAATACAAGCTGCCAGCCTGATCTCTGAGGGTCCTCTAATTGGCCTTCAAGGCCAAACATGCGAGCGAGCTCACTGCGCAGCTCATCATAGCTGCTGAATTTGGAAATATCAAGCGATCGCCCACAGGACCCTGACTTATGAACCTGTCAAATTTAAAGTATTTGAATCAACAATTAAGAGATAAAAGACCACAATAACAAGTCATACTCAGAAATCATGGATGGAAGACAAACATAAGTTTTGCGATTGGACAAACTATTTGTAACAGAACAGAGCAATCCCAGAACTTTTTGTATGCTTGCAACAGATATACTAATTTGTTTACCTTCACAAAGATTCTGGTTGGTGGATTCACTTGGTCCACATTTTCAGAAGACGGCAAGAAACCCGATTCATCTACACAACTTGAGGTTGTCATGTCGGAATTCAGTGGAAAATCAGTTCCCACGGTGTTTGTGAAATTAGAAGCAGCATATGGAAGAGATAATGACTCATTTTCACTGACAATATTTTTCAGGTTTGGCAGCCCATTCTGTGCCATAAAAGATGAGTTGATGGAAACCCCAAATAAAAGATTGTTCTGTGGATCACCTGAGTCATGGTAAGAGGAGTACTCCCTCCCAGGAAAAGGAGGCAACAAATTAGCAAGTTCCGAGACATTGGACTGTTGTGTTCCCAACTGTTCCACCTGGGGCAGTATGCACTGAGATACTGCAGCGGAAACATGATTATCAACAGTCACTTGTTTGGTTAGCATCACAGAAGAAGAAACAATAGGGTTGGATGCATTTGAGTTAAGCAAGTGGGATGCTCCATCCTGAGATAATGATCCTAAGATAGTGTGCATACTAGAAACATCTGATGAGGCTATTCGGTTCCCAAGAGAATCAGAAAAGTTTGACTGCTGGCACTGTGGAGCAATGCCCTGCATAGTTGGAGGCTGGGACTGACTGGACGATGCAAGATGTGGAAAAGTAGAGATGAAATTTGAGATCTGTGGCTGAACTGAGAACTGGTGCAATTGCTGGGATTGTTGAATTTGCTGCTGTTGTTGCCTTTGCTCATTATAAGATTGTTGACGCTGTAACTGCTGTTGCAGAAGCTGAGCTTGAGCAGAGGCCTGATTTTCTTGAAAACTCTGTAACAAGGCATTTTGAGCTTGGGACTGCTGTAGCATCTGAGTTGGAATCAAAGAAGCAGGCCCATTGGATACATTTTGAGATTGCTGGAACTGGAGAAGAGATTGGGATGCTAATTTGGAAGAATCCACTGTTCTCATTTCCTGAAGTGCAGCAGTGGCCATTGCTTGGTATAAATCTGGTTGTAGACCTGGCATAGAAGCATCAAGCCTCGGCTGCATCCAGGGTACACCAAATCCCTGGAAGTTCAAAGATTGGATTCCCTGATCTCCAACCCCTCCTTGAAGCCACATTAATGGAGAATTGATGCTCATATCACCATCTTTCATAGCTTTAAAAAAAAAAAAAAAAAAAACAACATTTAGAGGAAAAGTTACCAGGATGTGAATTTCAGTTTCTATTTAAAGTAAAGGAGATAATTAAAGTATTCCAAAACATACCGTGGAAGGAGGGCAGTCCAGATGGCCATGGTCGCTTAAGTCTCAGTGGGAAGGGGGATGGATACATAGGAAAAGTTGTCAAAGGTTCAATCTCCCACAAAGACACTCTTGGCTGCCTCTCACCTGCGGTGGATTCATCCCAGCCAACCTGCATTAGTAAAAAATAAAATTTTGCATCACATGATGAAAGATAGATCTAGCATATTAGATGTAACTCGATAACATGTATGACAGTAAAACTAAAAGTTGACTATTCAAACCAACAGAAGATCCACACACCTTAACAGAACGCCAATGTGAGTTTGGCCAGCGAACAGGATCCAGATCACTAATGCCTGTAATTGTACCCATGTAGCTGGACATTACCACACACCAGTGAGCAAAATTATTTACAATTTATATGGTTGAGCAGGGGAGTGGACATAGGAAAAGCCAACAATAAGCCATTTTACACATAAATTCAAACAGCGAAGAGAGTTCATATAACTACCATATATGCATACTAGTACCCATTTACAATTCGGAACTATACTTGAGAAGAGGAAAATAACAATAAAACGGGGATAGGATAAGAGAAAAGTCAAAGAGCAAGTCACACCATACAACTCCAGCATCAAATCAAGAGGCGATTTGGTAATTTTCAGTTCTGCTGGGTTCTAGTCCCTTGAATCTAATTTTTGGATCAGATATCTCATCTATCTTCTAGATTTTTATTTTGTTTGGTCATTCTTAGTCACCATTAAATATGATAAGTTTCCATGTTTACGATAATTTTTAATGTCTACTCATCCAAGTCCTCGAAGATTAAGGAGCATAATACTACATTTACACAAATAATTGATGTGGTGCTTTCAAGTTTAAAGAAGCATAGTTGAGAGTTGAGACAAATTCGATCACTATGAAACACTCATTCAGGTTATCGGATTCAATTGTAACCCAACACGTCATACTTTTTTTCCCTCTTAAAAAGGTAAGGGGGTGGGCAAGACCAAATACATTTTTTATGCCTTTACCTCCCCAAAATCGAACTCGAGCGTTGTGCTTTGAAACAAACATGCCATGCTTGTGGAACCTTATATTAAATGAAATTAAGGTTTGATTTATTTTTCTTATTCTCTCTCATTCTCCACAATTATCCTTTGAAACTCACGTCAGTTCCATGATTCCATCTACTAGATGTGAAAAGCCAATAAGAAAATGACTTTAGTTCTGTTTATTTGCTTCTTCAGGGCGATACCAAGATTCCAAAAATTATTTTTCATTTTATATCTATATATTTATTTATTTCAACCTTGTAACGTACATAATTTACAAGAAGTATGACCTACCGACGGACACTTGACTCTTCTGTCTCAAAAAGCATCCTAAATCGCATGCCCACAGAAACTCGAATATGATAGGCTGCTTTAACATACTTAGCCAGAGGAATGACAAATTCTGAAGGACTTGCCCTGCAATCAAGGTAATTTGAATTATTAAGTTTGGCATTGAATATTTTCAAAATGTCTCTGCACCAAGAAACTTCACCTTGGATTATAAAATATTGTAAAACGGCTATTTGTGGCAGCAGCATGGGCAGCTGCAGCGAGAAGACCAATGTGCATACTATCACTTGACAGAACTGATGAGGGCATGATAGTCTGTGCTCGATTCGCTCGTCGGATACCCAATAGCAATTGATTTTTTTCATTCCTAATGGAAGAGAACATATGATGCAAATAAAATTGATGAGAGTCATACCATGTAAACATTTTTGCTAATCAACTTCAGCGTGCAAGAAACAGAAGATCATGGTCCCATCCACTGCATCACACATGAGTGCAAATGCAGGCAATGAATCTACTTGGCATGTATGCGGATATAAAGATCCTTTGGTATGACAGTAAATATATGATTAATGTTATAAACCAGAAAACTTCTGATCTCAACTTCTATAAAATCTTTTTGCTGGTCATCCACAATAAAGAATTAATAATTAGGATTACTTCATCAAGTTAATACAAGCTCCCATCAACAGGCATCATAACTGAGCATTTTGATTCTCTTGCCAATAAACATCAATATGGAATTCCAGCACATTGTTGGGAACAAAAAGATCTAGGTAAAGGAAATATTCTAACCAGATAAACAGGATGGAATCACCAGCAACTAGTTTTTTTGCACTAACAAAAACACTCCATCCAGTTGTAAGAAGATGCCTTTTGGGCTGGCCTGCACATGCAATCAAAGACTGGTAAATGTTGGAATTCTTCCTTGGAAAATTGCGTACCAGTTTCTTCAGTTGAGAAGTGAAGTCTGTCGGTTAAGCAAGCAATTAACTTGCTTGCTAGTACTTTTAACACATTTTATAGTAAGAAGTCAGATCCACTGAATGTAGCTATATTAGACACAATTAAGAGAATACACAACACAGTTCCTTCCTTTCAACCATGATGTAGGAAACAGACACAAGAACTAAAGGCACTAACTCTAGTCTAGAAAAAAAAAAACCATTCAGCTCAGATGCTCAGGCCAAAATGAGCATCATTTCAGTTCGGCTAGCTAGCTAATGGTGAAAGTGGTCACTAAAGCTTAACATGAGTTCATTGCATTAGAGATTGATGACAAATCAGTCCTAGTTAGTGAGCTAAAATCACTGGTAAAAATCTTTTCTTTAACCTTAATCATTTAATACTCTCATATCCATTAGAATAATCATTAAGAAAATTCAAAATCAATAATTTCAATACAAAATGTGTAGGGGGGGTAGGAGGGTGGAAGGTGGTCGAGTTATATGCATGGAACATGTTCAAACATCTACAACAGCTGCAAGACAAGATAGTATATAATATTCACCCATAATTCTAGTCTTGTTATGCTCTATCTTCCTAAACAAGCTAACATTCACATTCATATAAATAAACTCAACACTAGTCAGCCCTCAGCCAGATATAAGTTTTAGTTCAGATGAACAACTTCTGAAAATAAAAAAGAATCACCTCTAAATATATGTTTGAATTTCCATTCGTTATCATGAAGATCCCTCGCAATCAGTTCTTGAGCTGGAGGTGTTTGTGAGTAGTCCTGAAACAGAAATAGAAATCAAACGATGAATAAAACGAATTATATTCACAATACATAAGACATCATTAGAATAAGAAACTGGTGAATTAACAAATGTCACCTACAAGAGGAGGGAAGACTTTTTCAGCTGCTCGGCGAGGAACGGAGAATCCCCCATGAGTGCTGGTATCACTTGCTGTCAATGTTTTACAAAAGTAGTTGGTTGGCTGTTTGCTCGGAGCACCTAATTCTGCTGGAAGTAGGTATACATCCTTTTGCTCTTGCTACAATAAAAATTTGCAGTCAGATCAAAATTTAACTAAAATACCAACAAATTAAAATCCAAATGGAGCAAAATAAAGTACCGGACTCAGTGGTTGCAAGGTCATCTGTGCATATACTTCATCTGTCTCCACATCAGCCTGCAGATGCAAGATTAAAAACTTTTAAGCATCATCCTAAGAAAATGATGGGAAGCAAAAAGTAATATAAAAGGGCGGACACTTACATGCATAGTGACATTGTGAAGCTGACAGATGAGTTGTGGGGGTAAGTTAGGATAATTAGGACTATGAGCATCTAACTCCTTGTTGGTTGAAGCAGCAACCTGCATAAGCAATAAAAAAAGATCAAACCACTAACAGAATGAGGGAAATTATAACTCTATAAGCTATAGGGTACAGCCAAAAGGTACCAAGACATCAGAAGAAACCATCTATGGACTCCATAATTTCTTTCAATAACTATACTTATAACTTGGTAAGGCAAGAACTTCATACTCCACCTAGCAACAAAATATAAAAGTCCAAGAAGCAAGCAAATTTCAGGCTACGGCAATACAGGCATTTGTTTAAATACTAGGGAAAATGTACTGAGATTTTAATAATTGTAATTCGAGGCATCTGGATATGGTTATAGGAGAGAAGGCCTTTATTAACTTACAAGCAGACAACTAAAATGAAATAATCCTCTCTTAAACATGCCAACTGTGAGTGCTTACGGCATCAAAGTATTGACACCTCAAACTACATGTTATCAAACATTTTTCATAGATATTAATTGTATACCCTAGGATGATTCATGTTTCAATCATGTACTATCAATAAGGATGTGATTTTTGACCTGTTCGCCATGACCCTGGGGAAAGTAGACAACACGACTTCCAACATGAGGCAAATAAACAAGCGGGCCAGCACAAGCATGCCAAAGCTCAGAATTCAAACATTTCTTCTCCCCTGCAAAATTTCCCCAAATTTGTGTCATTGCATCGCGGCCAGAAAAAAAAATAGAGAGAGCACAAAACTTCAAACAATTTCATTGAATTGCTTATAAGGTCAACACCCCGAAGCTTAATTTCTTCATATCAACCCCAAACCCCACATGCACAACACAGGCTGAAGCTGACAATAAACAAGTTAAGATACAGTTTCCCAAATCATCTTCACCATAAAATTCGTCCCTCAAACACACAAGCACAGACAATAAAAAGAAATGTCAGTTATTTAGATTTGTAGGTTCAACAAACACAATACTAAAATTGGATACAGTAAATTGTCATGAAAAACAAATGAGAAACAAAGCTCTAACCTTCCTGAGTCTGCTGATTAAACCCCGACATAGCAAGTCTCATTCTTCAAACTCAAACAAAACCAACACTTTTAACCAACCAAAACCACCACCAGCACTTCCGTCCGAAAAAAGCTAACCCTTTAATCACCACACACCTTCTCTACTTGACCACATTCATCAAAACCCGCCCACCCGCCCCCCGAAAAAAAAAAAACAAATTCAAAATCATCCAAAACCAGTACCACTACAAGCCACTACCCTCTTCAGCCTCAGATCTTTCCTATACCAATCCCACCAAAAGCAAACTCTAGCTCCAATAATCAGCTCAAAATCCCCAAATTTCAAACTAAAACCCTAATTTACCACCAGATCTCAAAAAAAAAAAAATTCAGCTTGCTTAAAAGTAAAATACATTAGCTTGAAGAACTTAAACCGACGTTTATATGGAGAATCTTAGTGGGAAGCTTGCTTACAGAGCAGAAAATGACTTCTTTGGATTTTTTTTTAAAAATTATTTTTTGTGAGGAAGCTGAAAGCTGTCAGAGAGAGAGAGAGAGAAACGCTTTTTCTTCTCGCTTTCTTTGGTCTAAGGTTCTAGACTTCTAGTAGTAATAGCAAGCAATAAGACTTCAGCGATCAATCAATAAACTAAGACAGTGTTTGGATTATTTATTTAGCTGATTTATTTATCAGTATTTTTTTTTACAAATAAAGAGAGATGTCAGGTTTGTACGTGGATGTGGAGGCCACTGGGCTAAAAGCATGTGATAATTTATTTGTGAGAATATCTGAATATGGGTTCGAATCGTGCAGCAGCTGTAGAATTATATTTGTCTCAGATTTAAGAATAAATTTCTCTTCAAATATTTACATGAGAATAGAATAGATATCTTCGGTATAGAAATCGAAAATTATCCAGTAAATTTTAGATAGTATATACGTAGACTTCAGATGCATTAAAATAAAAAGAGCAACGATATATATATATAAATGTTTATTTATAATTTTTACACTTCTTTCACTGTAATTATAGTTATACTACAGTAATCACTGCAGTTACAATAAGAGAAGTATAAAATTTGTAAATAAAAGTGATGTATGTATAGTATTTTTGAAAAAAAAAAGGTGTGTGGTGGTGGGGGGCAAAAATTCAGCGCGTGGCGTGGCGTGGGTGCTGCTGGCTTGCTTTGCTTGCGCTGCGTAGGTTAGTAGAATCTAGCACTCTCTGGCGTATCGTAGATCTCGGGTTCAGATATTTTAGATCTTTATGGGTCCTACAAATATTGGCTTGATTGTCTTTTTATTTTTTTGTGTATTTTTTTCAAGAGTTTTGAGAAAATAATAGAGTTATATGGTTAATTTACGAAAACACCCCCCTTCTCTCACTTTTTCCTTTCAATAATACCCTTACTCTTTAAATTAATTACTTTAGCCTTTTATTTTTTTTTATTTCTCTAATTTACTTTTAAATTATTTTACTTTTTTAATTATTTTATTTCATTATTTTACTTTTATTTTATTTTATTTTATTTTATTTTATTTTATTTTAATTTTAATTTAATTCTTTTATTTTAACTCAATTTTTTGTATTTATATTTTTTTCTCTTTTACTTATTTAATAGTCTTTATATATTTATTCTCTTTTATTTGTTTAATAAATCTTATATATCTTTTATTTATTGTTATTTATTTGTGTTTCTTTATTTATTTTATTTTCTTTTGATTCTTTATAATTTTTCTTTTCTATTATACATAAGTTGTGTTAAATAAATTAATAAATAAGTAAAAGAGAAAAAAATAAAGAATTAAATCAAAATAATAAAATAAAATAATAAAACAATTAAATTCAAAAATAAAATAAGGAAATAAATAATTAAATCAAAAAAGTAATTTATTTAAAGGAATAAGAGCAGTATTATCATTTAAAAATTAAAACATAAAATAAAAAAAAAAGTCATTTATTTAAATAAAATAATTAAATTAAAATAAGAGAGAAATTTAATTGTTTAAATGACTAAGGATGTTATTGTAAAAGCACATCTCTTTATTTACATTTATTTTCCTTTGACTTAATTCAAAGTTAGTTGAATATGTGTTTAGATTAAAAAAGTGACAAAATATATTTTATTATATAAATTTTAAAAATAAAAGGGTGGGTAAAATCTAAATAAATTTGTTACTCTTATCTTTTAGGATTTAAAGTCGAATGGCTAGTTAAAGAAAACTATTTGAAAATTACACAATCAAATTTTTAGGGGCCAATATATTTAGATCCGGCCAAGATTTTGGTTCGGAATCGAAATCAAACCAGATGGAATTGTAAGATTACGATACCATTCAGTTCCGATTTCAAAACCTGAACCGAGCTGAAACTCATTTCGGTTCGGTTACGGTGAACCAAATCATTTTTTTTTTTTTGCAAAAAATAAAGGATCGAACCGATTTTTTCCGGTTCAGTCCGGTTCTACGATTCTAAAATAATCGTAGAACCGTGAATTGGACGATTGAACCGAACCGTTAGCCATGTCTAAATGTACTTAAATAAGTCAGTAAAATCAATCCAAAATCAATAATTTTGCATCTATATTATGCCAATATTAATGTACTGTGGACATAAAACTAAAGAGGGAATAAAATTAATTTTCATTATTCATTAAAAAAAAATTGTAAAATTAAGAATAAATTTTCAAAATCAAAATAAAAACAAATAAAAATAGAATTAATAATAAAAAAAAGTAAGCTGAAAGTTCAACCCTTTTTGCACTAGAGACACATATAAACAAAAAAAAAAAAAATTAAGATTTTGTCTTACTTTTGCTGATTTATTTTATATTTTTATTTAAAGAAAGGCATTTCAATATTTTTGCCACTTTTCTATTCAAATTAATATTGACTTTGGGTTAAGACAGTGGAGATATGTGTGAATAAACTATATAATTTTTTAAGTGTTTGTTTCTCAAACCTTAAGGGAGTTATGTGAAAATTATTTCAAATTTTTTTTTTAAAAAATCTTTAATATTATATTATTATTCTGAATAATTAATAAAAACAAACATTATTTTGCTACCATCATCAGTTGCCGGATTTTGGTGTGTGAAATCTTAATTTGTGGTGGTGATAACATTATTTTCGGGTTCCATCTTTATACGAATTGAGTAAAATTTAAATATTATTTTTTTATAATAATAAAAATTTGATAAGTAATTTAATTATAAATAAAATTTATATCGTTTAAAGTAAAAAGAAAAATATATATGGAGCATTAAGGAAAAATAAAATCCTATATAACCATTTATGAATAAAAACACACAACTTTTATACAATGAAATATAAATTCAACCCATATTATATTCTAGTAACCAATAATGTTTTCACTTTTTTCCCTCTTGAGATGAACAATTTTTATTTTTTTTTAATAACCAGGGTTTCCGGACCAACTCATGGGCACCTCAACTAATCCCGGGACATATGTTCTGTGTCATCAAAAGTTTCCTAACACATATTAGGGTAAGTCGCTGATTTTTTACATCAGGAGACATAGGCCCAAGAAAATGCATTTAGTGCGATTCGAGTCTTGAACCTGAGAGAGTGCAAATCACTCAAGCCCAAGACTTTTACTATTGAGGCAACCCCTTAAGGTTATCAAATTTATTTTCAATGTGATTGGGGATGTGAAGTTGCTTTATCACAAACTATTTATGTGTCCAAGTGTAGAGATGGGAATCAGTAACGACATAATTTGTCCATTCTAATTCCATCCCGATTAAGAATTTGTGATAAAAAAATATATCTTGCATTATGTATTGATCTTTAAACTGGTATAATAAATAATCTCAAATCTAACATTGAACAGTTCATGATGAAAATTCGTCTTGAATATTGGTCTAATTTTTTTTTATTTAAAATGAAAAATCATCCTGATTTTCATACCAAACAATAAAAATCCCGGATCATAATCAAAATTTAAGATTTTTTTGATTGTTAGTTAAGTGATTACTTATTATATTTTTCCACTTTCATTTAATGATTTATACAATATAAGAACACTTTAAAATACAAAAATTTTATGCTAATTTTGTGTATCTATATAGCATTACTCTTTAATAATTATCTTATATTTTTATTCACAGCTAACAATAACAAACTTCATATAAAGCAGGTAATCCAAATTATCTCTAGTGCTATCTTTTACCTTTTTCAGGATTTTTTTTCCCGAAAGACAAATACGGAGACATTCACGACCGACTACAATATTATTCCCGATATTAACTTGTAAGATTTGTTAATGCTGAGAATTAGAGGACCAATGTTAATGGAGGATTTTCGGCATAGTCATTGGGTCCATATCCAAGCTTTTTAAGTTACGAGGTGTTGTGATGAAACACACAATAGAGGAAATGTGAGAGGAAAACTCTTCTTTTATTACACCACAAAAGAATTACAAAGCTTTTACACAAAATTTTACAAAAACCCTCTCAACACTCTTTACTCTCTATTCTCTCTATTTGAGATGCTCTAACTAATGGATTTATGGCCTTTTTATAGTTGCCAAAATGTGTGCACTGTTGCAACACGTTTTGGCCACATGTTTTGCTTCACGCGTTGCATGAGCTGGCTGCCAAAACCTTCACACGTCTCTGTAGCTGGAAACAATCTGGCATGCATATTGCATGCTACACTGCATGCATGAAGTCAACAAATCTCCTCATCGGTGAAGATTTGCCCTAAAATCTGAGCAGACCATTAATCACCGAAACCAGATCCTCAAAAGGATCCACCCATGGCTGCATCTGTATGACTGCCTATGTACCCTAAGTTGGGATCAAGCCAATCATAGTTCTTTGTATCTCCATACTTTGACTATATGGAGAGTTTTATCATTCCGGCTATGGCACGACAGATTTCAAGCTTCTCCCTTTTGTGAACATATCGACACCGTTGTCATCAGTGTGAATTTTCCTGAGCTCTAACAGCTTTGAGTTCAGGACGTCCCGTATCCAGTGATACCTCACATCGATATGTTTTGACCTCGAGTGAAATGTAGAATTTTTACCAAGGTAGATAGCACTCTGGCTATCGCAGTATAAAGTGTACTTCTCCTGCTTGAAACCCAATTCCTGGATAAATGTCTTCATCCATAGCAATCCCTTGCAAGCTTCTGTCACTGCAATGAATTCTGCCTCTGTTGTAGAAAATGCAACACATCTCTG